>PVIC010023491.1:0-26790 GCA_004025085.1 Thryonomys swinderianus | reverse complement strand
TTTTTTTTTTTTTTGCTTTTTGGAGACAGGGTCTCGCTTTGTAGTTCAGGCTGGCCCTGAGCTCACTATGGTGCCCAGGCAAGCCGCCGCGAACTCAGCAATCCTCCTGTCTCTGCCTCCCGAGTGCTGGGATTACAGGCGTGAGCCACCACGCCCAGCATTATATGTGGTAACCAGGGATCGAACTCAGGTCCTTACGCTTGCGAGGCAGGCGCCAGAACCACTGAACAGCTCCTATTTTTATATGCAGGTTGAGTATATTTTTTTCTGGAAATGTCTTATCTGCTTTTAATACAATACAGGATAACATTCATGTCAGACACTGTAATTTTTATTTTAGAAATTTGGTGCTGTTTATATCTTTTTTTTCTCCTGGATTTAATGATTTCCTCTACTTTGTGGAGAATAGAGAGCATATTGATAATTTTGTTTTATCTTCCTGTCTATTCAATCTACCATTTTCCTCCTGGGTTTTGTTAATGTGATCAAGTGTTCTATTTCCTGTGGTTCTTCCTTGCTTCTCTGCGTGCATGGTAAATTTAGACCAAATGTCATATAATATGAACTTTATGTTATTAAGGGCTGAATTTTTGAAAATTACATGTCTGTAATACCTGGTGTCACTTTTTAGATAAGTTATTTGACCAAAGATCGATTCTCTGGAGGTTTTTGGAAAGTCTTGTGAGTATGTCCACACAGTCATTGGTCTGGGGATACACACTCTGAGATCTTTCTTCTTCCCTGTCTTATGGAAACTTGAACTATTACCGGTCCAGGCTCGACTGCAAGGATATTTTACATCTTTTATTTTCACCCTGGTGTATCCCTACACACAAACTGATTGCCGAAACACTGAAAGGAACATTTTTGTAGATCTCTCTGTCTCTGTCTATAGACTTTTCCTCTTTCTGTTCTTACCTATAAATTATGACCACTTACTTCCCCTAATCTTTCCTCAGAGATCTCAGAAAATCTATCAATCTTTCCCTGGTTACCCCATTCTAGGCCCTAAACTTAGGCACTAAATTCTCCAGGCACTAAATTGAGGCAAACTTGAAGCTCACTTCCCTTATTTTCCTTTTCTCAGGGATCATAACACCACCTTCTCTGTAGTCCAAGCCTGAATGTCCCTATTTGGGATATTTTGGTTGGATATTCATTGGTATTGTTAAATGTAGGAGAGGACAAATCTAGTCTCCTTTATGCATTTTGGCCAGCAGATGAAGTCTAGTACTATAGTCATTAAACTTGAACTCAAATATGCCTAGAATAACCTGTATCACATTGCTGAATGTTAGAGAAGAGATTTGCCTGATTTTTTTATAATCACAGAAAAAAGCACTGGGACTCCAGATGTCTGATATGACCCTAATCTTAGCACTCTGGAAGGCTGAGGCAGGAATCATCAGCTGGAGCAGAGCCTGGAAATTGAGTAATACATTGTCTCAAAATAAATGTTTAAAAAGCTAAGGATATAGCTCAGTGCTCAGTATTAAGGCTCTAGGTTCAAAGTCCAGTACAAAAAAGAGAAAGAGAGAAAGAAACAGAGAAAAGAGAGAGAAAGAGAGAGAGAAAAGAAAGAAAGAAAGAAAGAGAAAGAGAGAGAGAGAGAAAGGAAGGAAGGAAAAGAAAGAAAGAGGAGAAGAAAAAGAAGATAGATGAGTCCATAACTCATAATTTAATTCTTCAACAAAATATAATGTCATTTTTCAGGCCATCAATTTCCTAAAGAGACTTAAACAGATCAAAGAGTCTTAGTATTTCCCCAAGATGCCCACTGTATTACTATTATTATCTTCAGTGTAGTTACATTGAATGTCATGCTGACAGCTCTAATAAGACAGTCTACCAACAAAAATTCTTCTAATGTCATCAACGCCCAGTCAGAGGTCTGATGGCTGTGACATCATCGGTACTGATATATTGAGTTCATTCATTTGCAATCAAAAGAAAAATAGCAGCTATTAGATGATCTTATTATAGGCAATAGCCTATTTTCATTAACCCTTTATGGGTTTAGCACTTAAATTTTTTACATCTTTGCCTCAGTAGCCAGTGGTTTCTTTGCAGAAGTCACAATGCCAAATAAGACTTCACCCAAACTCCTCACTTTAATGGTGGCCAAGTGTTTGCAATATCAAGTGGCAAACTTCCAGTTCCCAAGGACATTGAGCAAAATTTCTAGGTCATGATTCTGTTCCTCATTCTCTTTGGAATATATCAAGATTGTGCTGATGTTTTTCACTTAAGACCTGAGAAGATCTCCTTACATTTTTAATATAAACTAAAAAATGAAAATTAGTTTATCTATATCAAGTTAGTGAACAACACTGCCTCCCCAAGTAACTGTGAAACAATAAAAAATATGACTCATCATAAGCACCCTCAGGTATCTTTCATTTGTAAGGACAAAGGAACAAAGACATCATCAAAGGGATCTTGTAAAATAGCACATTCTCTATTGCAGCCCACAGATTCATAACCCTAGGATATCCAAGCTGTCTGTGACTAACAGTATTCTTGATCACTCCAAATCCAGCTCACTGTCTCCTGTCATATAACAGCCTAAACAGTCATGTAAATTTCCCTTACTTTACTGTCTTTCCTATTATCCATCCATGTATTTTCCACAAAGTAACTATTTGGGCTTTGATAGAACATTTCTCTTTTCTGTTTACCTAATATAATCTGTAATCAGAACAAGATTTTTAAACGTGAAAGTCTAGAGACGCACATATTTTAGTTTTTTCATATGCTAGAGAGGTTAGGATGATAAGGTTGAGAACAACAACAGTGACAAGTCAATAAACTATTGAGACCCATACATGGGCTAGAGGTCAAGCTCTTATTAACTGGTGACCTTGAACTAATTAACACCCTTTATATGTGAGTTGGAATCCACTTTTCAGGATTAGTGTGAGGGTGATATATTGTGAATGTGTCTGATCCAAAGCAAACTCTCACCAAGTTGAATCAATGAATGTGAGGGGGAATGATGTCCCTGATGATGATGATGATGACAATGACGATGATGATGATGATGATGATAATGATGATGATGATGATAGAGGTAAGAAATCTTTTTTCTAACTTTCTTAGACTTCTTATCCAACAATGTATTGTGAAAGTCCAAGACATACAGTAAACTTACCATGAAAACTGTATCCATATCCTAGATTCTACTGAACATTTCGTTTTGTACCTGTCCAGTTCTATATCCTTTTGTGCATCTATTTAATTTTTAACCCTTTTCAAACTAGCCTGCAGAAACTGCTACACATCTTCTAACTAGTTGTGCACACAACTAACTAGAGTTCAACATTTTTTCTTTTGATGTAAATGTCACCTGCATTGAAACGTATGTCAGACATGAAAATCCAGAGGTGTATTTATCTTCATCATATATTAGTTTTGTCTGCTCTACAAAAAGAACAAAGGTAACACTTTTGTGTAAGGTTTTTTCTTATTCCTCATAATGTTTTACTTTTCATATCTCATAGTGTTCTTGACATTTATCCATTTTGCAGTATGAGTCAGTAGTTTGTCCTTTTTGTTCTGATGTTTTATAGTATGAATATATCACAGTTGACTCTTTAAATCTATTGACAAACACCTGGACATTGTCAGTTTGGGTTTATTATGAGTAAACCTATTAAAAATATTGTTGAGGGGCCAGAGATTTAGCTCAGTGGTTCTGGTGCCTGCCTTGCAAGCGCAAGGTCCTGAATTCAATCGAGTAAACACATACAATGCTGGGCATGGTGACTCGCTCCCACCAGCAATCAATACCACATACCACAGTGCTGGGCATGGTGGCTCACACCTGTAATCCCAGCACTCGGGAGGCAGAGACAGGAGGATTGCTGAGTTCCAGGCTTGCCTGGGCTACATAGTGAGCTGAGAGCCAGCCTGAACTACAAAGCAAGACCCTGTCTCAAAAAAAAAAAAAAAAATTTGGTTGAACAAGCATTCTTATGGATATCTGTCTCTTCATCAGGCCCTGAATCCATAGGGATAGCTGTCCTCTCTGTCTTATTCCCCAAACACCTCATCTAATGTTGAACAGACAGTCTTTACATACTTGCTCCTCCATACACATGTGTAATATCAACATTACTGAAAGAGCAAAGAAAAGATGATGATTTATTTAGCTCCTATATTGAAAGATAACAAGAATATAGGTCAAAGATTTGGATTCTTCCCATGATTTTGTGAAATATTTCCAGTCTTATTCCTAGAATGAATTGAGATTCCAAATGCATTTTTTACCCACTTTATTGAACACAGTGGCCTTTTAACATTGTTTACTTTAAATTTTTTACAAAATTGTTGACCAGAGTCAAGAATTCAGTATTTAAATGGTTAAAGTTGATGATACCACACAAAATTTTAAGAACTTTGGATCCACAGTGCTGGTCTCAGGTACATGGCTAATGGCACAGATCCTCTCACCTTCTATGCTGCATTGTGACCCTTAGCGCTTTCCTTGGAGTGCTGTGATGGGCCATTTGAGGCTGAAAGGTTGCTGCTTCTATCTGGGAATTGGGATCAATGCCCTATTTCAGACAGAAGAATCTGTTGGGAATAGGACACTGAGTTCTAGAACTGCTTTTATTGTGTACCCACCATCACATCTTAGAAAGCTCCTCAGTGATCCTAAATGGCTTAGCTTTTAGTGGTAAAATGAATGAAGGGGACTCAGTGACCACTGGAGTCCAGTGGTAATTAATGAAGGCAATTTTAACATGTTGTTGCATTTAAAATCAAATCATGAGATTCTATACTATCTTCACCTTCAAACTGTGTTAGGACCGTTGAGCCATTACAACTATACCTCAGTTGCACGGTAATTATAAGATTACTTTCATTAGATGCTACCTGTGCGTAACTCGGCTTCATATTCAAATAACTGTCAGTCCTAAGGTTAATCAGTCAGCGTGCTGGGATTGAACCAGGGTTGGTTGGCATAGAAAGTCAGTCCTCCTCAGCATTGCATGTGGGCCCGTGGCACTATCACCCAACTTGCGGTAAGTTAAGGATCATAGCTGCTAATGACAAACTTCCTCCATTTAGAGCCTCCCCAGCACCCTAGAAATGGCAGATTGCTGTGGATGGTGCAGCCACAAGTCTCTCCATGTCAAAGCCAGTGGTCAACAGTGGTGCTGGCCTCTGGCCCCTCCTGGATAACACTCATGGGCAGTATTGATAATTTTGTACTAGAATTTTGCTCTTTGCTACAGCTTTGAGAAGATAGATCATCAGTAGGCAGTTCTGTAGGTTTTCTTTTTTTCTTTTATTTCAGACTAGAATTTCTTTCTTCTAACTGTAGACATATTTGAAATCCAATTTTGACTCTATTTGATGACCTTTCAGTACACATCTCTTTAAACTGCACATTATCAGCACACGTTAATACTGCATATTATGTATGTAGGTTTGCATTATGTATGTAGGTTTGGTTATATCATGTATGTAGGTTTGTGTAGAAGTGAATTAGTAAATGATTAAAGAGCAGATGTGTCCATAGTGGGGCAAGAGTTGATCCTCAACTGGACAGAATGAATTTGCATATCTGTAAAATTATATTTGCGTTGCTGTTACATAAAATTTACCAAGTTATGGGCCGGAGGGTTAGCTCAGTGGTTCCAGCGCCTGCCTCGCAAGCGCAAAGTCCTGAGTTCGATCCCCAGTAACCACATACAATGCTGGGCGTGGAGACACGCCCACCAACAATCAACACCGCATACCACAATGCCGGACGTGGTGGCTCACGCCTGTAATCCCAGCACTCGGGAGGCAGAGACAGGAGGATTGCTGAGTTTGCAGTGGCTTGCCTGGGCACCACAGTGAGCTCGGGGCAGCCTGAACTACAAAGCGAGACCCTGTCTCAAAAAAGCAAAAAAAAAAAAAAAAAAATTTACCAAGTTATAAAATAGTTCAAGATATGAAAAGCTGGCCTCAGCTGTTCTGTACCACCATGCTGCACTTAGTGTAGTTTTCTATAGAAAAACAGGATTTTCTGTGTATCTTCATGAAAGACAGAGCCATTAACGCTCACTCTTGCCCATGTACCGCCACAGAGCTCAACACGGTGAAATCCTCCTTGACACTGTAGAAGTGAAGCACTTAATTTTGTGATTGAAACACAACTCACAGAAATATGTCACCCACTGTGAAATTATCCTCCTAAGGAAGAGAACAGGGGTGTATTTATACATGTGTCTAATGATTCCAAAAACTACTTTCCCAACTACAGGTTACTGCCTCACAAAGAAATCAAGGCACAATACAGGCAACAGATGTGTAAACAATAATTATATGCAGTGCTCCCATCAATGTGTATTTGCACGATACCAATGCAGGAAAAAAATGCAGCCAGCTTTACCTCTTCACTTGTATAGCTCTTCTTGTCTCATAAACACAGGAACTTGTATTTTTCTAACGCCCCTGAAAGCGATGTGTGGTGGTATGTGGTTGTAAGCCCAGCACTCTGGAAGAGTGGGAAAAAGAACCTCAATTCAAGTTCAACCTGAGCAATTTAGTAACTTAGTGAGACTATCTCAGAGTGTAAAAAATTTAAAAAAGGGTTTGGGGGTGCAGTTCAATACAAAGGCTCTCTATTCAGTCCACAGTATCCTGCAAACACACACACACACACACACACACACACACACACACACACATGTAACTAAAAAAACTTTTCTTAGAAGTTACACCTGAATTTACAACTTTTGGTAGAGAAAGAACATAGAGGAAATCAATTAAATAACTATTTTTAAATATTAATTAAATAACTATTTTTCATTTATTCAGTCAAACTTGTTGGGTGTTATCATTGCAAGCTATGAATATTTTTAGAAAATTAAGTTGCAACAAGATACAATGATCCCTTCTCATAATTATTTTTGAGTTTTTAAATAGCTTTCTGGTATTTTATAATTTTAGATTTCCATGGGAGTTGCAGAGTACATAGAGTTCTTACCTCCTCTATTGTTATGATCTTAAAATGCCACACCACGTTTCTCACAGTTAAGAAACTGACAGTAGTACATACCAAACCACCAGATTTCATTTAGATTTCACCATGTTTCCAACTAATGTCTTCTTTGGTTTCCAGGACTTAATCCCAGACAATAATTCATGTTTCGGTACCATATATCCTCCCTGTTCTTTGTTCTGTGAAAATTTCTCTATTTCTCATTATCTGTGTCCTTGACACTTCTCAGAAATATTATCCAGATGTCCTGAAGATGTTCCCTCCTCTAGGTGGTATGTTACTCTTTTTTTTTAATCTTTATTGGCACATTGCATGTACACGTCATGATCACACTCAATGTGGGGAATTTGTACCAGTATCTGACACGATTTAATTCTCATTTTTTCCCATTCCCTTACCTACCCCACAACCCCTCCAATACATAAGCTTTGTTTCCTCTTTTTTTATTACCATCACATTTTCTTTACCCCTTAGTACACCCCTCTACACACACACACACACACACACACACACACACTTCCCTTTAGTGATCACACTGGTAAAGTATTTCATAGTTAAAGTCTCCTCGCTGCTGCACCCTATTCCAGGCCACTGTCGGGGGCCTATGTGAGTGCCACTTATACCACCTTCCTCCCACTGCGATTCCTCAGGATTTCCAAGAAAAGCTTTGGAATGTGTGTGAGAGTTTCATCACAAGTGTCCAGATGTGAAGTTCAGAGGTACAGTGCCCTCTGCCGTGTCTTCTGACCGTCTGTCCTGTCCGTGAGTCAGTAGTCTGGCTCTCTCTACAGACAGCGTCCTTTTCCAAACAGGAAACGACAAGAAAAACCACCAACCTTATTAAATGGTGTTTGCTTTATACCCGCACAGGCCAGAATAGGAGGCACAGTCTGGGTTTACAGAGAAGCTCCGCGAGGACACACGCCACGCCCCCTGCGGCTCCTCTGCAGCTAGGAGAGCTCGAGAGGACGCACGGTGCCGTGGCCGGTACGGAAAGTGCACAGATACATTTTGGGACCGAGGAGCTGCTGACTGGGTTGCAGAGATGGGGACTCGCCCCGACTTTCAGGGGGCTTTGCAGAGGTGTCTGCGGGCTTCTTCTGCTGGATGCAAGGATTGTGTCACACACTCTCCCCTACAAACTCGCATGGTAAAGGGGTTTCCTGAAATTTATGTACCATAGACTGAAGATAGCAATCTCTCTTACTCGGGTTGACTTTTCACTGACACAGCCCTTCCCCTAGGCAGTTTTTTCCTTATAAATAGTGTTAAGTGGGAAACAAAAGGCTTGCGCACATGTATCGTACCATATAAAACAGATTTCTTATTTTTTGAGTGAGTTTGAGAGGGTATAAAGAACAAAGGAGAAAGTTGTCGCTTTGTGTCCTTTAACTGGTTAACTACCTATTAAGAACAGTACTAGTAAGTCTTATGAAATCAGCTAAAACTTCTAAACCGTCATGACATCAAAGAATAAAACTTTTTTTTTCTTTTAAATTGAGTAAATCTTATTCACCCTTCTTTAGCAGTAGAAAAAACCTCCAGATCAATGTTTAATATAGCGGTGAGAGCACACATCATCTGATTTTAACATTCATTATAACCTACAAAAATCAAGATAATTGGATTGTTTTTCAAAATAAACACATCAATGAGCAAAGAAAATAAAGTCTTACACTTCTTTACTTTTTCTTCAGTCTTGGAGGAATTGTATTCAGTGGTTTACCACTAAGCATGCTCTTAGATGTCAACTATAGATTGCAGGACAAGGAAGTCTCCTGTTCCTAGTTTGGTGAAAGTTTCTAAAATCAAGAATGGATTTTGGCCTTTGTCAAATTTTCTGCTCTGTCTATTGACACTGTCATATGCCTTTTTTCTTTTTAATTTTTCAACATATGATGAATACAGCTAACTATGTTCATCAACTTTTAATTTTTTTTTTTTTTTTGAAACAGGGTCTCGCTTTGTAGTTCAGGCTGGCTCTGAGCTCAAAATGGAGCCCAGGCAAGCCTGGAACTCAGCAATCCTCCTGTCTCTGCCTCCCGAGTGCTGGGATGACAGGCGTGAGCCACCATGCCCAGCACTGTGGTATGTGGTATTGATTGCTGGTGGGCGTGAGTCTCCACGCCCAGCATTGTATGTGGTCACTGGGGATCGAACTCAGGACCTTGTGCTTGCGAGGCAGGTGCCGGAACCACTGAGCTAACCCTCCGGCCCTGTTCATCAACTTTTAAAAGCTAGACCACGCTTATCTTGCCTATCTGATAAACTCCATTTGCTACAGTGTTTTATCCATTTTATATATTGTTAGATTCAGTTTGCTAAAATTGTTTATAATCTTTCTATCACTCTGTCATCAGTGGAGCCACTTAGGCAGGTAGTTTTCTTTAAGAGGATGTTCTTCACTAAAATTTCACATTCTTTCATAAATTTTATGTGAATTACCTGTTTCTCCTTGCAAATGGTTTATCAGTCTGTATCTTCCAAGGAATTTATCTAATTAATTCCCATCAATAAATTTGGCTTTGAGTTATTTATAAAAATCATTTGATGTTCATTACAATTTGTAGTCTTTTGAATGTCATTTCTATAGGTAATTTGGACTTTTTTTCTGTTTATTTTCTTAAACAGGCCAGATAATTTTTCAGTGTTATTATTAGTAATATTCTCCAATAAACAACTCTAGTTTTATATATTTTATTAATGTTTTTCAATTTTCTGTCTTTATTTTTATGTAAATCTTTGTCATTTGCTTTCTTCTGCTTAATTTAGGGTAAATTAGCTTTTTGTCTAGATTTGTGAGAGCAAAGTTCACTTAATATCTTAGAACATTGGTTTCATTTTAGCAGATTGATTTAATATTGTAAAATCATCTAATGTTTTATAGCGTTAAACAAATGTTGATATGTTGTGTTTTTCTTTTCTTTTCTTATTCACATTACTTCCTAATTTTCATCTTGACTTCTTTTTTGACACATGGACTACTTAAATTTTATCATTTAGGTTCAAATTTTTAGGAAATTTTAAGGAAACTGTTCTTAGGACATTTTAATAAGTTTGTAGTAGCATCTGATTACAATATTTTACATTCCCTTAGTGATGTTTTCATATCCTTAATTATTATCTGAGTATCTTTTTGGTGAAGTGTCAGAGAAAGTTTTGCCCCCATCTTTTAATCAAGCTGCTGTCCTATTACTGAGTTTTTAGAAATCGTCGTATGTTTTGTGTGATAGATCCTCAGCAAATATGTCTTTTGCAAATACTTTCCTCCAATCTGTGGCTTCTCTTTCAGTTTCTATAACAGTGTCTTTTGCAGGCAAAAACATTTTTTAAAAAACTTAATGAAATCCAACTTATCTTTTCCTTCTGCCATGGCTATGACGTCTTTTCTAAAATGTCACCCCCAAACTCAATGCCCTGTCAGAGTTGCCCTATTTCATCTTCTATGAGCTTACTAATTTTTTATTTTGTGTTTTATTTTGTTTTCAGATCTGATAACTATGTAGACTTAATTTTTCTTAAAAGTATAAAGACTCAGCAGAGCATAGTTGCTCATAGCTATGATCCCAGAACTCTGAAAGCCTGCAGTAAGAAAATAGCAAGTTTGAGATCAACTTGAGACATTTCATGACTAAGCTTAACCCTGTATCAAAATAGACTAATCAGTTAATTAATAGGGGTTAGGGAAAAAGCTTAGTGCAAATATCCTGGATTCAATCCCAGTACCACACACAAAAAAAGGTGCAAGATGTCTGTGAAGATTTTTTTTGTATTTTAATTGGTACATTTTATATACACATCTGAAAAACACTCCACATTGAGAATTTGTACCAGTATATGACACAACTTAATTCTCACTTTTCCCCTTCCCCTATCCACCCTACCACTACCCCATGCCCCTATATGCCACAAGCTTTGTTTCCTTTTATTTACCATCAATTTTTTCTTTCCTCATTATTTTTAATGTAAATATATAACTGTCCCAAGAATTATTTCTAATTAGAATTATTTTTGCTCCTTTGTCAAAGACTAATTGACTATACTTATGCGAAGCTATTTCTTTACAGCAAGTCTAAAAGCAGCCTTTCTTCTGTGTGCTTCTTCAGTATTGTGAAGCCGGTACTGGGCTTTTTGTCAGTTCTTTTATTTTTAATCTCATTCTGTTTTTCTAATGTTTATTTCTTCCAGGTTGAAGGTAAAAGGGAAATGGGTAGGTTTTTATTCAATCTGATCATAAGCATTTTTTTAACTGGTGTGTTTAGGCCATTTGTAATTCCTGTAATTATTGATGATATTAGGTTTAAACTTGTCATCTTGCCATTTTGTATTTTTTCCTGTTTATTCTTTATTCCCCTTTTTATATATCCTTTGGGGTTATTTGAATATATTTGTATGGTTCCATTTTGGCTCGGTCTTGTCTCCTTTTAGCTATAGTACTTACTTTGTTTCAGTTATATCTTTAGGATTTGTCTTGAACCAAGTACATTTACCTTCATGTGTTATCATACCACTTTATATATGAGATGAGAAACTCATTACATGCAGTTCCATTTATCTCCTGACATCTGTGCTGCTCTTGTATATTATACGTAATAATTAACCTGAACAACAGTGAATGAATGAAGCAAAAATCGAAAGGATTAAAGGAGGGAGAGGATAAAGAGGATTGGAGAGAGAGACAGATGGAGACAGAGACAGAGCAACAGTGCTACGATTTCTCATTCCCTACTTTAAAATCCAAGAAGTTCTGAAAAATAGATTTTGATGACCCAGCTGATAGCAATAACTTACATAACCTTAGCTAATTCCACTGGCAAAATCTGAAATGAAGTGCCATGAAGTGTGTTGTATAGTCTTTGTTCATCCCTCCTAATAAAACAAATGTGCTTTACTACAAAACGCTGGATGAAAAAATTAACAGATGTGAATCTTGCCCATGGGAAGGCTGCTTGCAGAGCCGAGCATGAGTGGGTTTGGGGACGTGGGTTTAGGGATTGCTGCTGCTGTTCCTTAAATCCAGGAACTGGCTCTCTGCATTTGAATTATCCACAGCAGCAATGAGGTTTACGCTAAAAATCTTTTTTTTTTTTTCCCCCTAGAAGTCTTGAATTTCAGTAAATGCCAGGCAGAGCTATGGGTCTGTGATAGTCCCCAATAAAATTCTGAGTACTGAATCTCTTCAGACCTTCGCTGGTGGATATTATTTCACATGTGCAGTTACCACCTGTTGCCAGAAAAATTAAATGCATCCCGCGTGACCCCCCTGGAGAGGACTCTCAGAATCTTACGCCTGCTTTCCTTTGGATTCCCCCCATGAGCCTTTTTTTCCTTTGCTGGTTTTGATTTGTTGCTTCTTTGCAAACAACTGTTGTAATAAATCATAGCCCAGAATATGACTATATCATGAGTCCCGAGTCTTTCTAGCAAATCACCAGAGCTGGATGTGGTCTTTACGACCCTTGACATAAAAAATAAGTGTGATTGATGACAACAGTTGCTGCAGAGGCTGCTGGGACCGCTGCGCAACATGCTGTGTAAGTTCTCTAAAAATCTCAAATCTCCAAATGCACATGTCACATTTACTATGGAAAAAATAATTTTTAACGAGACTATATCCACAAACATGCATATAACAAATTATAAATACTTGGCAGATGTAAGTAATGAAAGTTTCCCTTCACTGCCCTCCAGGTAGGATAGACAGTGATATCTTATGCCAGGATGACGATGAAGAAGATGAAGACACAAGCAGAAATAATAGCATCATCAAGACACTAGCATCATCATCATCATCACAGCACTTCTTACGTCTCCTGTCCCGCCCCAGTCACTATTCACAGCCGCTAAAACAGTTCATGACACAAATAGTATTATGGCTCCTTCTGTGGTTGCTGGAAATAAACTGAGACTTAAAGAATTTACACGACTGGTCTGAAACCAAAATGTCCATGAGTGTCGGAGACCAAATCTGAAGGCAACTCCTAGACACCTGAGCCGTAATCTCAATAGCCCCGTCCTCGCAGGGACTGCTGTACATTTAGCCCACTGCTCTATTTTCTTTCCTTAGCTCCATCTGCACCACATCAGAATCAGGCCTGAGACTCCGGCTCTTGTGTTTCAGGCATCTCTGCGGAATTCCACGCAGACTACCTGCCTCCCTCGGCTAGCACTTTTGGTTGGCAGCAGGTGTGTTTTGGCTCCTTTATTATTTAACCTCCGCGGTCTGTTGACTCCCTTTCATGCAAGTGGTCTTGTATTGTATTAAATACAAGTCCAAAGAGAGGAAAATTTTATCCACCCCACTTTATAGTCAAACAAAGCGAGTCAGGGAGAACGAGGGAATCGGGATGGCTCTAGAACGCAGCTCTCAAAGCTAGTTGTGCGTCAGCCAGCAAAGAGCCTGACGTTAGGCTTAGGTGAGTGTAGCGCGTCTCGAAGGGCCTACGCCCAAACTGAGAAAGACGCTTTCCAAAGTGACTTGTAGTTGAGAGAAGCGTACATCAAATGACATAGGAAGAAAGGGGCAAAGAGGACACGAAAGCAGGAGTGGAGGGATCTAGACTCCATTGTGTTAGTTCTAACATAATATTGGACGTGTCCGTTTCTTTAAGCCTCAGGTACCATTGAAAATAATACAGGGTTTTTCAAAATGACCCCCAAGTCCAGTATGAATCTGCTTTCTGTCTCGGAAATAAGTACCTGAGATAATCAGCTGCATTAAAGGGAAATGTTCCTTTGCTCGGACCTGGCAATGAAGGAAGCACAGGACCCCGTGTGTTCATGCGGAGTCCAAGAGCCCCAGGCGAATGTCTCTCGGAAGGGGCCCCCAGCAAAGATGTGGGGGAGGGAACAGTCCAGGTTCCTATTTGCTTCTCAAGAATTCATACATTATAGTTTGCCCCCAAAGCTAGAAGAGATGTCCAGAATAATTATTCAAGTAAAATTTCTAGAATTTATTAACAATCCCTACCTTAATAGAAGGTTAAGGGTACTTAATGCTTACAAACATATGTTCTTGTGTTTAGTACTTTGGCTGTATTAATTCTTTTATCATAGAAAAGAATAAGTCAGGAGTACTAGATCTCCACGGACTGGGTAACAAAACTGAGGTGTAAGGAATTTGAGCCTACATCACATAGATCAACAATAGAGTGAAATTTTAAAGTTCTGATTCTCAGTCCATACGGAGAGATAAAGCCCGTAGTGAACGTCACAGCAGGAACAGTAGGGAAGCAATCATCTTTGGAGATACATAGGTTAAAAACCTATTACTTACAACTGGGAGTGGAGGACTCTATGGTCGTACAAATATCCTGATAATGACAGGCTAAATCCTAGAACAGAGGCTGCACAAGCAAAAGCCATTATACTAGAACAGGTAAAACAGTGGCTATTCTCTGGGTCTTTCTGGCTAGAGACTATCATTATTTTCTTAATAAAGACTCAGTGCCCATCTGCCTTAGACCTCCACCGTAAAAGCCATCATATTGTTGACAGTTATGTAATAAACCCATACACAAGGTTCCAAGTTCTGACTGGGGGCTGAGTCATCCTTGCCAATTGCTCCAGTCATCTTTGCACAGCGACTCTTTTGAGATCTGCAGAGCCGGGCATGGCTGTGCAGGTCCGTAGTAGCAACACAGGAGGCTGAGGCCAGAGGGTCCATGTGAGCTCACAACCAGTTCAAGGCGAGCCCGAATTCCTAATGAGATCCTATCTCAAAAAGCCAAAAAAAAAAAACCACCAAAAAGAAAACATTTCTTTCAGATAAGATACACATCAGAGGTTGGCACAGGGGTAGAGAGTAAATATATTCAACTTTTTAAGTCGTTCAGTCTCTCTCATAATTATTCAGCTCTCCCAGTGTAGGATAAAATGGCCCGGATGTAACATGTAATGATGGGCGTGGCTGTGTTTCAGTACAACTCACAGTCAGCTGGTCACTGGCCAATGCCAGGTATATACATGGGTGTCTGCCAGGGAAGGTGATCAGTTCATCTGGTTTTCTTAGGAACTTTCCCAGGTTTTGCAATGAAAGTCCTGTGCCTCGTAAAATCCCTGGGAAGGCAAACTGGGAAAGCGGTGACCATAAACCACTAGGTGAGCTCTATGAGTCATCTGCAGTGTTCCTGAGACATAGAATATACCAAGTGTGCTCAAAATTGTCTCAGTTATACTTGTATGCGTCACGGTGAAGCTACAAATGACAAGTGCAATTTGCAAACCCTCAAGGACTATGCAGACACGCAGGGAAGGAGCCGGGTCTCGAGTCTCCTCTGTGCCTTCTGTTTCTACACAGGGACTTCCTGCTTCCTTCTGCAGAGGATTCCACCTTCGGGGACAGCCACAAACTGTCAGCCAGGTGCATGGTCCTCTCAGGAGATGGAAGGCGATAGTTACTCTTGCACTAATTATTGCTCCAGGTCTGAGTGAGCCCGGAGGATCTGCTGAATTTCAGTAAACAAGAGAGACTCTTCAGGGACTGAGACAATACAGAGGCAAAGCTACCTGAAATGCAACACTAATGGACTATTTTCTCAGCAGCCCTCGCCAGTTCCGGGATGGCTTTGGGCGGAAGCATTAGGAGTCACTGAAACCATCAGCACCAAGATGTCTATACTGTCAGAAAGTCCCTGATATTCCAGGGTTGCAACAAATAAGCAGATGTTCCTGTTATTTAGAGCAAGAAAATGACCATCTCACATTGCCCTCCCACGTGCAGCAAATCTCCAACTCATAAGTATCGTCATCTTCCAAGTAGTGACAAACATTGACAGAGCTGCAGTGAGGACTGAGGGTGATGTTCTGTGAATTTCCCTGATGCATGCAATACATTCTCCTACAAACGATTTGACTTTCAGAGATGCTATTGCTACTACTGGGGGTGAGGCTAAACCCCATTTTGGTGAGTCAAGGAAAGTATCCTATGGGTAGTGAGTGGTATGTTAAAAACTAACAGGTGATTTGTATTTATTTAAGCACGTGAAGAAAGAAGAGAGGGATAATGAGACTGGAAAGGGACAAAGCCTTTGTGAAATACAGCAAGCTTGTGATTTCCATTTTGTTTTTATCTAACTCTCAAATCTGGTCAAGGTCAAGTGGCTATGAGCCAGTCTTGGAAAATGAAAGTGAAAAGCAAATTATCCTAAGCTCCACAGGTAGTGATACCAAGCTCTGGGAGTGGGCTTGTTTTCAAGGAGAAAATACATATAAGTCTTCTCATGGAATCACTGACATGCAGTGCATTTTATCTAACCTGGATACCTAGCAGTATGTCATAACTATCACACCTCAAAATTATTTTAACTGTTGCCTCCATGCCAAAACTTAGTTCACAGTCTTGCCTCCCCTTGACCTGTTACACAGATCAAGTGCATTTGGTGATATTAACTGCAAAAATCTGAAAAGAAAGAAGGCATCTGGCCTTTTACAAACTCCTCACATATGCCATGGAGTGGGAGACATACTCTGACAATGGCCTGTCAGCTCATGGTCAAGGACGTATTCATAAACTTCGTTCAGACTCAGGCACAAGTTCCTTCCCTTTGTACTATATACTGTTAAGCATATAAACGCTATTTGAATGAACTTTTAAAGCTAAAAACTGAGTCATCATGTATTTCTGTCATGAGTCGAAATAGACATTTATGTTTTACATCCTAGTACTTGTGAATATAGTCTAATTTGGCAAAAAAATTTAAGATCTAATGGAGTAGAGAAATTTGAAATGAGTTCATTCTGGATTTTTGGATGTGCCCTGGATTTAGTGACAAATATCCTTATGACAAAAGGAGTTCTACACAGACAATAGAAGACAACGTGAAGAGGCAGATGTACTAGAGCGAGCCAACTCATGCCAGCGAGTGTGTGTTTAGCTACTTTTTACCTCCGAGACACAGCACTGCACACTCACAACCTCAAGGAGAAGAGGCTTATTTGGCTCTCAGTCCATGGTCACCTGACTTCACGCCTGGCAGACAGGGAGGCGGAAAGGGAGCTGCTCACACCACCATGGTCTGGAAGCAGAAAGGGGGGAGGGGAGGAGAGGGGGAGAAAGAGAGAGAAGGAAAGGGCAAGGGCTGGGGAGGGAGTCGCTCCCTTTGAGATCATGGCCTGGTCCCCCTGCAAGCCCCTCCGCAGCCATCCTCCCTAAGAGCAAGTCAGCTCTGCAGCCCTCATGCCCTGACCCTCTCTCAAAAGCCCAATCTATGAGCATTGAAGGCTCCTGGGGACATCTGGATATAAACTAGATAACAAATGGTCAGCAGGCCCCGGAGACTATGAGGAGAGCATGGACTGAATTCCTCCTCAGTGATTTTAGAGATCTGACCACCGCGTCTGCGCAAGAATCACTCTTTTAGTTGTTGTTCTGTCAGCCGCCAAATTTGTGGGGACGTGTTATGGTGGCCCTGAAGAAACGAATACAACTTGTCGACTCCAAGGGCGCCCAGAGCAAACGAAACCTTCCCAAATGGCTGAGGTTGCTGTTCAATCAGACCTAATGAGACACACAAAAGTGGGAGATAAATCAAGGTTACTGTAGGAGACTACGACAAATAATATGTGGAATGTTAGGCCACTTGGATTTTGAGTGAAGTTGCCGTGCTCTTTGGCAAGCAGTCCTTCTCCCACATAGAGAAGTCCTTCGGACACACCGTCAGGATTTCCTCTAAGCCAAGGTCTGGTGGGTCCAGAAGTTTGAGTTCCTGTGCTCCTTGCTCTATGTGCACCCAATACTCCAATGCTCCCATCTGGGAAATTAAAGCAACTCTCTGTAAATTTTGCCTATTTTCCACTCAAACACAATTCCCCTTCAGGATCTCTTCGTTCGTAAATCACCCGTACGGTGTGCCTTGTATTGAGGTCTGATTTGGGAACAGTTTGCATAAGGCACTTATCAAGGTCATTACCTAATAACTTTTAGACAGATAGAGATCCCCCCAAATTCTACATCACTTGATGCAAGTTCCTAAGAACCCAAGGGGCGATCACCTAGCCTTGTAATCAAGCCCACTGGGGGACTCTGAAGGTAATGCTTTTCCTGTGATTCAGTGAAGAAGAAATACTCAACTGAGTTGCCATTAGGATATTCAAGTAATACTTTTCTGCCAGAAATCATTTCACTCACGCAATTTGGATACGTGAAAACATTTGAGAAATAAATGAAAGCAGATGGTAAGTCACACTTTTTTCTTTGCTAATAATTTTACAGGTGGTTGTGTTAAAGTGATGGAACTTCCATAGCAAAAGACTCTATGCCAAACGGCTTGAGCATAGAATGCAAGTTTGAGTTCAAGGTGGCAGCATACTGGGTTTCTCTCCCAAATCCTCTCTCCTGGAAAGAAGACGCCATCTTCTGGCTGGGTCTTTCCTTGATCCTGTGTGTGTGTGCATGTGCGTGTGTGTGTGTGTGTACATGTGCTTACTGTGATGTCTTATTGTACATCCAGGTTTCTTCTGTGTGTGAAGACAGCATCTGGATTAAAGCAGAGCCCTCCTACGGGGGTCATTTTAAATTAGTCACCACTTTCGAGGATTTCTATCCCAGCACAGCCACATTGTGCAGGAAAGCACTGTCAGGGCTTCAGAGCAAGAATGAGGGCACAATTCTGCCTAGAACAGTTAGATATAAAATAAGAATTTTAAAGGGAAATATTTTGTGCTCTAGTTGGAACAGGAAATGCTTTGATTAGAGAAGGAAATATTATTCATTATTTACATAGACAAATTGAAGTTTAAAGTTGAGACATTTTGATTTTTCTTAAGCATGCTTTTGTTTATAAAGACATATTGATTATAAAATATTATCAATATGGGGCCAGACAGATAGGATTTGGGTGGGGTGCTGAATTACTTGACAGAAATATAAGTACTTTATATTTAATTTTATATATTGTAAGATCCCTCATACAGATTAGGAATAAACTGCCTGAGAAGGATTAAACTCTGGCATTTTGTGACGGGCATCATTTTCTAACTGATAGTAGGACTATTTGTCACCAATGATCTCATCCACACTCTTGTTCCTATATAACTTAAATATTTTTTAAACAGTCGGAAGACAGCAGCAATTCTACATATTCTGGACCACCAAGGGCGGAGATGCTTGTGAATGACATTTCAGGTCACTTCACTGGTTAGGCCTTCCAAAGTGTTTGGGGAAAGCAAAGTCGAAGTGGGGTGAGCCTACAGCCGTTCAGTCATGGACACTCCGGTTCTGGGACCTGCTGAGAGACAAGAACCCCTCCACACAGAATTTCCTTCCTTATTACATATAAACATCGCAATCAGTTTCCTCTTTTTTTTTTGAGATAGGGTCTCGCTTTGTAGTTCAGGCTGGCCCTGAGCTCACTCTATAGCCCAGGCAAACCTCGAACTCAGCAATCCTCCTGCCTCTGCCTCCAGAGTGCTGGGATGACAGGCGTGAGCCACCACAACTGCCACTGTGGTATGTGGTATTGATTGCTGGTGGGTGTGAGTCACCACGCCCAGCATTGTTTGTGGTTACCGGAATCTAACTCAGGGCCTTGCACTTGCAAGGCAGGTGCTGGAACCGCTGAGCTAAATCTCCAGCCCGAGCTTCCTTATTTTTGCTTCTTTCCATGAAGAACATACAAATATACACACATATTGTTGTCTGACTGTACAGTAATTCTGTGGTTTGTGACATAACAGAATTGGCTTGCCACGAAGAGGAGTAGACATCCGTCAGAGGTCTCAGGGCTGGAGCTTGTAAAACCTAGAGAACCTCTGTTGACTTCCTTCAGACAGTAATGTATTTTCAGTTGTACAACTTTACGTTCCACAGAAATCTGCTGCATATTATGTTTTGGTTTGGCTTTTGAAGTACAGACATGGAAATGGAGGGCTGCTATGTGTCTCTCACTGAGGCTTCTCGTGATCTTATAGGCTCCATTTTGGGTGAGGATTTTTGCAGTGCAGGTCCTGGCAGGATGCTAAATGTGTCTCAGGTGTCTCCCAGGGTGGAAGTCAGGCTCTCCTGCAAGTCACAGCAGTGGGCGGGCTGGCAAGGTGACGAGGGTCGGTCACGCCGATCCTCACAGCTGAGAGCTTGAGTTCTGGGGGAAGAGCTGCGGGACGGAAACTCCAAGCTGGCGGCAGCAATCACACAAGGATGCGTCTTCTGCCGGCCTGAGAGCAGCGGCTGCACCGCCTTCGCCCGGGGCTTAACCCGTGTTCATCCCACACTTGGAACTTGCTTCTGTGAGCCCAGGTTCCCTTGGGTCAAGCTCAGTTATTTGCTCCTCCTAGGAAGGCGGAGAATTACTCCGAGTCTTTCCAGACACAGGAGGCTCCTGTCTGCTTGCATTGGCTCAGCTCGGGTTCTGTGGCTTCTAACATGAAGTTCTGATTTACAAAACTCGTGTCTGTTCTCAATCGGTCCTGTTTCCCTCCTGCTTTCCTAAGGTTGGTTCTTCCCTTCCTTTCTTGACTTTTCTGGGATTTCCCCACTTCGGGCATCCTCTGTGTCATCCAGTTTTGCCCAAGGCACCTCTAACCGACACCTGTCTGTCAGGCCTCTGGAACCTCGCAAAAGTTCAGTGCACGTTAGTCTTTGTCCATCTTTACTTCACGATTTGAGAAGGAATCATGATCGCAACTCTTTCTCCATTGTGTTAAAAAACGAATTGAAATATGCAAATCATCTCCTCAAACTACTTTACTATCATAAATTGATGTTGATCACAAATCCAAACCCAATTAGAAGGAACAGCAATATTCAACTCAAGGGAACCTGTTGGCTACGTAGAAAAAAATAGGGCCCAGAACCACATCAGTCAGAAGGAGAAGGAAAGATAAATTCACACATGACAGTGCAGCTTTATTTGAAGTAAACCTCAAAGACAGCAGTTCTTAAACTTTTTATGCGTCACCTGAAGGCCTTCTTAAAACTCAGGGTACAGTTACTCTGTTACCCTTATAGGTCAGTGACTCTGTGGGTTTCAAGAATATGAATTTGCATAAACTGACACTAATTTGAAACCGTAGCGCTGGCCCTGAACCCTCACCCCGATGTCCGCCGCGATGACAACCATTCTCAGATTTGTTTGCACCTTGAAAACGACTGGTTTCTGGCTTCCACTCAGAGTGGTTTACATCTTACTGGCCTGAGTTGGAGGTTGATTATTAGGAATTTTTGCTTTTTAAGGTTAGGGTGAAATACTATCAAGTGATAGTTATGTATATTTATGCAGTAAAAAATGGCATTATGATTTCTAAATGTTAGTAGAACGACTAAATCCAAGACAGTATTATGCCTACCTCAGAATTTAACAGTTTTTGTGATGAGGACACTTGAAATTCCATGTCTTAGTGATACTGAGAAGTGCAATACTCAATAATTAGCTATATTTATCGTGCTGTGTAACTGATTAAAAAGTAACATTCTTCTATCTAACCAGGCTTTGTGTCATTTGAATATCATCTCCCCACTTTCCCTACAGGCTTATTTTTGGTCACCATCATTTTCTTCTCTTCTTTGAATTCAACTGTTTTTTGAATTTGAGAAATATGTTCCTACTTTTAATACATATAAGTTTGTGATGTATCATAATTATATTTCTGTTGGGAACTGTGTACATATGCATATCACATCTTCATCACTCTACTTTCCCTCCCTGCCCCCCAGCTCCCCTTCTAACTCCACAAACTCTCCCTCCCTGGTTCCTGTTAGCAGGTGTTTTAGCTTCTAGTTCAAGTGAGTGCGTGTGCCACCAGTCTTTCTGTGTCTGCTTATCTCCCATAGCATAATGTCCTCAGTTCCAACCATGCTGTTGCATATAACAGAATTTGTTCCTTCAGGGGTTGTAAAAGCTTCCTAGATAATCCTAGTATCTAAAAGTTGAAAAAATAACCTTCTTGGAGTAATGCCAGTCCTGGCATATTTTAGAAAAGAGCCTTTCCATTATTTATTCAAAAAATACCAATTGAATAACTGTTAGGTGTTGTGCTGGGAAAATGGCTATAAATAAGGTAGAAAGAGGAAGGCCGCCACATTAGTAACTAATATTACTAATAATCAAGACCTTACCTTCCTTCTTCTCGCTGCTCCCTTAACGGACTGAGGTATAAAGAAAAATAATAGCCACCTATCCCATGTCATGACTCCTGGGTCAGAGGTGGACGGTATGGGGAGAGAAAGCGTTAACGAAGAGAAAGAAGACAGAAGGGAGGAAAGGGCTTGAGGAAAACATCACAGGAGTGATACTGTGGTTGGATCAAAATCAAATTGGCAAATAAAAATGAAACTGTGAGAACAAGTTTCCCTACCTGCCCCCTGGCTGCTTGGAACCTGTGGGGAGGCCAAAGGCTACATCCGGTAGCCTGCACTGCCACCTGCAGGTAGAAGGCGGGAGCAGCGTTGCTGGAAAGAGCCAGGTTTGGAGGCAGATGTAACAAGTTGTCTTGTTTGTTGTTGTTGTTTGTTTGTCTTTTTAAGTTGTCTTATTTATCCTCCATCTGCCCTGGAACTGGGTTTTCCTGTTACTTCCTCATATGTACATTTAACCCTCAGATTTTAAATTACCACTTTAAAATACATCTTAACGTGTCCCTCCCATTTCAATAGCTGAAATCAGAATGGCTTGGATTTGATTGTCTGTTTAATGGGTATTTTTGCCTTTCTCCTTGTGCTATATAAACAACATATTACAATTAAATTCATCTCACACTTACGTATTTTGCTTATACCTTAGGTGTTGCTTTCTGGGAGAAAGTTGACTCTTTCAAATGTGAAAAGTCAACTCTCTCTACTGTCTTTTCTTTCTGCAAGTTTGCCTCTTCAGTCCTTTATGGCTGAGTATCAAGGTAATTATGTCTCTGAGTTGCGATTTCTTTATCTGGCCTATTTGGTGAGAGTTGCTAAATTATATGGCTGTTCCTTGAGTACATCCTACCTGGCACATGAAAGAACTCAATAAATGATAGCTATTATCATCTCCAAATTAAAGTCTCAAAAATAGACAGCTTCGCCTGTTATCTGAGTTAGAAAGTACCGGATAGAAACACTGTAGCCGCTGCATCCCAAATGGTATCTTATGGTTTAATCCCTGGAATTTATGAAGGTTACCACTGAGTCGCTCGCTTTACATTGATCAAAGGCACGCAGGTTCGGAGAAAGTCTCTGGGACCATTTATTTTAAATGCACCTATTTGGATGTTTAAAGTCTTAAGTAGAACTGAGCCATCTTCCCCCACTATAATTCAAAACCTCCTGTCACTAAATTGTATTGTTTTCCCTGTGCCCTTAAAACTCCACAGTCTGGTATCTGCCTGATTCTGATAAACCTGGAAAGGCAGGGTTCAGCCTTTTAAGTAAGACTGCTTTTCTGGTATTTAAGGCAGTGGAACACAAATGAAATAGAAAATGACACTGATAACAGGTAACACTATCGCTGCCTGTTGGGCGCTCTCTGTAGCTCTCCCTAGCAATCACGGGATAAAATAAAGCCCATGTTGAAGGGCAGCTTCTCTAATTGCTGCCACAGGATATCAACCGCTCAGACTTGAAGCTTCTGTTAGCTCAGCGGGAGGCAGCGCTTGGGAGCCCAGGAGCCGGATGGAGCCTCTAAAGGCGCGTGAGGCAGGTTTTCATGTTTGCCAAGTGGCTGCCCCTCGCACTCCTTAGCATCCCTTTCTTCTTAAGTGATATGAAATTGTACAGGTCAAGTTCTTATTCAAGTCTCAAGGAGAAAGAAGGAACTGCGGCATGACGCGCACGGGGAGCGCTTCTGCATGGCTGCCTTGAGCCCTCTGGGCAGTATCCGTGGACTTCCGGACTGTCTGGCTAAGACAGTGAAGGGTCCGGAGAGCCTTCGAAGGCGTGTCCTGCCCGAGTCCCACCCTGCAGGGCCAATCTGCCCTTCTCCTGAGAACTGTTACACTTTGTGTCTCTTTAGTGGAGAATAAATTTACCGTATATGTTGGCGTTCCAGACACATTACAAATCTTGTGTATATTTGACACAGGCATATTTTGAATCCAGGACAGTGTGACTTTGGTGCCTGCGTTTTCCACTAAAAACTTCTTCCTCATTTTCTTCCTCAACCCCGTGCAGAAATGACACCCAATTCATACTGATTGACCCTGGAGAACTTGTGGCAGATACGTGTTTACACTAGCTGTGTGGGAATCTAGCTAGTTGCTTTACCAGTTGCAGAAATATGGGACCAGCTGATGGTTTAGTTATGCCTCAAAATAGCCATGTGGGGTAAACATAAAACTAGAGAGCCAAATAAGAGAAGTAATCGATCTGCGATCACACAGATCATATGAACACATATATGCACATATGTGTACACACATATACCCATAATTCAGTACATAGGAATTAATTCCTTGAGATGTGCTCTGATTGTCTCGCTGGCTTTCTACATTTTTGGAGAAATAATTAAAAACAAAGATTTAGGATGCATATATGCATAAATACATGTACTTAATGTAATCAAATTAATAAATACATCCATTGCCATACACAGTTACCTTTTTTTTTTGAGACAGGGTCTCACTTTGTAGTTCGGGCTGGCCCTGAGCTCACTATGTAGCCCAGGCAAGCCTCGAACTCAGCAATCCTCCTGCCTCTGCCTCCCGAGTGCTGAGATTACAGGCGTGAACCACCACACCCAGCACTGTGGTATGTGGTATTGATTGCTGGTGGGTGTGAGTCTCCACGCCCAGCATCATATGTGGTTACTGGGGATCAACTCAGGACCTTGCGATTGCAAAGCAGGCGCCAGAACCACTGAGCTAAATCTCTGGCCCATACCATTTTGTCTCTGTGTGGCCAGGACACAAGATTCACAGATTTGTCCATGACAGTGTGGGGTGGGGGCAACTCCAGCCATATTCCTGCTGTCCGCACCATGCATCTGAGTCTGCTGGCTTGTCAGCATATGTTTCCTGACTTCCCAAGTGTGGTGAGTGTGAGTTGAACTTGCACACCCCATCACAGCTTCAACAGCGCTAGCAAAGCCTCCGATCTAATACTCCAGCCAAAACACTCAGGGCAAGTGGCTGGATCTCCTCCCTTACTTTCAGATGTTAGAAAAGACAGTGGGTCTCCAGGCAGCCACAGTCATCCAAAGTTATTACCTTTAACACTTTAACCTTTCTATTGCTTAGAAGCCATAGCAGAAAATAATTGTTTTCTATTCATTTGCTTGTTTAAGACCTAGGATAATTTCCCCTTATATACAGAAGATTCATGCTTGGGCATGTGTGGATGCCTGAAGTCATGGATTATGTCAAAGCATACAAATAAAGGGTGACCAAACTGTACCATGACTGTTTAAATTTTTTAATTACAGTTAAAAACACAGTGCAATTGTCAGGCGTGGTGGCTCGCTCACACCTGTAATCCCAGCACTCAGGAGGCAGAGACAGGAGGATTGCTGAGTTCGAGGCTTACCTGGGCTACATAGTGAGGTCAGGGCCAGCCTGAACTACAAAGTGAGACCCTGTCTCAAAAAAAAAAAAAAAAAAAAAAACAGTGCAATTAATCCCTCTCATAATACTACCTCTCACTTTTCTGACTCATTCCCAAGTCAAAATGACCATAGAACATCAATGTCTTGAGTCAGTTTGGGACATCTAGGCAGCCGTGACCACCCAACTATCTGCCACACAGAGGAATATGTTTAACACACACACACTGCATCTACATAATGAAAGTAAATGGCAGACAAAGTACATATGAGATTCGTCCTGTTATGTTTATTGAAAAACAAACCCAGCTCGATGCAGTCACTCTGAAGCTTCCCCTTTCAAGGAACGTGTGAGTTCTTGGGAAGAAGCCTCAGGCACCTACAGTAAAGATGAAAAGGTAGCTGATCTTGGGCAGGAGTGCTGAGGTCTGGGAACCGCAAAGCGCAGGCGCATGGGACCTGTGTGCGCTCCAGGCACCCACATTCTGAGAAGCTGCTGAGAGGCCACAGAGGCCCCGAGGCTGAGGGTTTCGGGAGCACACAGGTTAACCAGAGCCTCCTGGGAGTGGGTAACTCTTTTGCTTCTTCTCCATGAGGAGGGTGGCGGGAGGCTGAGTCCTAGAGCCCTGGCCACATGCAAACTCCAAACCTGGTGCCTGAGCCACAAAACACTGACCCAGAAACCTCACACACACCTCAGGAGCGGAGCAGCTGGGGTGAGCAAGACTAGGAAGAAAATAAAGAATGTAAGCTGAAAATTAACTTCAGATGAAGACTTAAAGAGTGGCTAAAGATGGAAATTAAAGACCCAAGAGATTTATTTAAAATTTAAGCTTCAGCCCCTCAAAATTAGATCCCTCACTTGCATGGCTTTCTCCTTATGTCCTGGAACAGTCTCAGCCTTGTGTTCTCAGGGTCATGTGATTTTGGAAATTTGCCAGAGGTATTTTACCCACCCGCTAAGACCACTGTCTCCCCCCCGCCCCAAAGAATCATGAATCTCCCTGATTTGTTTAGGACAGAGGGAATTTCTGGGATGTGGGACTTTTGATCCTAAAACCAGTAAAGACTCCAGCAAATCCACTTCCCATTCTCCTGTCTTTCCTACATCTTTATTAATAGCAGATGGTACTAGAAACGCCACAGCTGTGTGTAGGAGCTGATGGAGAGGAGGCTGAATAAAGCATGGATTTAGTTCGTGCTCAGTGCATGCATGTGTTAGTGATTTGCAGCCATGTTTAGTCAAATGACTGGTAACCATCCTAGCATTGGAACAGCCTCCAGGATACTATAATCCCTGACCCAACTCAGTACTTTCTCAAAAAGATACAAAACTACCCTTGTTAAACA
>PVIC010023490.1:7356-26900 GCA_004025085.1 Thryonomys swinderianus | reverse complement strand
TTTTTTTTTTTAGACAGGGTCTCGCTTTGTAGTTCAGGCTAGCTCTGAGCTCACTATGTAGCCCAGGCAAGCCTCGAACTCAGCAATCCTCCTGTCTCTGCCTCCTGAGTGCTAGGATTACAGGCGTGAGCCACCACGCCCGGCACTTACCTGTACATTTTGATTCTTATCTTTCCCATTCCCGTGCCCTACCGTCAACCCTTCCCTCCATATATATTAGCCTTGTTTCCATATTTTCCTTCTTAGCTTCAGAAATTTTCTCTTCTTTCTTTTGACCTGCCCCCACCCAGTTTCCCTTCTCCTTTGAACATTTCTTCTATTTCACAATATCTATTATACATTTTGGTCTTCATTTATACCTTCAGTTTCTCACACCACAGAAATGATTTGGCATTCACATGTGTATGTTAGATTTATTTAACTTATCATATGGCCTCAAGGTGCTGCCATTTAGTTATCTATGTCTTAAATTTATCTTTATGTCTGAATACTCCATTTTATTTTTTTAAAAAATACATCTTCTTGCCGGGCATGGTGGCTCATGCCTGTAATCCCAGCACTCGGGAGGCAGAGACAGGAGGATTGCTGAGTTCAAGGCTTGCCTGGGCTACATAGTGAGCTCAGAGCTAGCCTGAACTACAAAGCGAGACCCAGTCTCAAAAAAAAAAAAAAATACATCTTCTTTATCCAGTCAATGGGCTTTGGGGCTGTTTCCAAGATTTAGCTTTACGAACTATGCCGCTATAAACATAGGTAAACAGGGGTATATACATGTCAATGTGCTATGATGCTTTTAATATTTTCTTGAATATACCAAGCAGGGAAATAGCATGATCAAATGGGACCTCTAATCATAATTTTTTGAGGAATCTCCACATTGATTTCCACAGTGGTTGCACCAGTCTACACTCCCCCCAACAGTGGAAAAGGGCTCCTTTTTCCCCACAGCCTGCCCAGCATTTGTTATAGGTTGATTTCCTGATGCAGACATTCTTTCTGGAGATGGAATCTCAGTGTTGTTTTCATCTGCATTCTTAATCCCCTAAAGTTTAACTAAACCTCAAGTATCTGGGTTGCTGTGAATGACCTATTTTCCAGTATGTAATTGGATATTTTGTTCAACTTATTTAAAAATCTCACAGTTGGGGCTGGAGGGTTAGCTCAGTGGTTCCGGCGCCTGCCTTGCAAACACAAGGACCTGAGTTCGATCCCCCGTAACTACATATAATGCTGGGCGTGGAGACACGCCCACCAACAATCAACACCGCATACCACAATGCCGGACGTGGTGGCTCACGCCTGTAATCCCAGCACTCGGGAGGCAGAGACAGGAGGATTGCTGAGTTTGTGGCGGCTTGCCTGGGCACCATAGTGAGCTCAGGGCCAGCTTGAACTACAACGCGAGACCCTGTCTCAAAAAGCAAAAAACAAAAAATCTCACAGTCTACGTAAAAAAATAGGAAAGAAGTCATATATGCTTTTTTTCTTCTGAGTCTAATTCATAGTTTGGAGTGTCAACTGTTGAAGTGCCAATTAAATGAGAAAATTCTCAAGAACGTGAAAATTTATGGAGCAAAAAACTGGAACTAAATAACTACCCATACACCCTTTCCTTGTGGTGTGCTACCATGTCTACTGCCACATCCTCTCCATAAAAGACACTCTGTCATACTAGCTTCAATCACCCAGACAACATTCACACCTAACCCCTAACCCTCATCTTCTCCTTGAGAACAGTGCTTGCCAGGTGTTGTAGCACATGCATGTAGCTACAGATACTCAAGAGACCAAGATGAGAAGGTTGCCTGAAATCAAGAGTTTGAGTTCACATTATGAAACTCAGAAAAACACTGATTCTTTCAAAAAAAAAAAGGTCCTGACATATATACTCGTATCTCAGGGGTTTTCCACTCTAGCTAAATATCAGCAAAGTTTGGGGGCCTTGTCAGTATCTAACAAATGACCTAATTTCTACAGTAAGTAAATGAGGGATAACAGCAGCCGACGAACAATTCTAGATTAAAAGAAACAGGAAAAATAAACTAATAAACCATGTGGACTTTGGCTGCACTTATCTAACTGTACAGATATTTTTGAGACAAAGAAATCTGGTTATTAACTAGAAATTAGGTATAAAGGATTTAATTATTTAATTTGATGGTGACATTATGGAATAGTTATGGAAAATATCCATAATTAAAGATGTACTTTAAGGTAGATAAGGCTAAAATGACATTATGTCTGAGATTTGTATTAAAATTCTTCAGAAATGAAAAAAGGAAGAAAGTTGTACACCAAGAGCCAAAATACTGTTCCCAAAGTATAAGCACTGTGCCTGGCCACTCTGCCCACTACCCTCAGGCCAGCTTATTACATGTTCCCAGAAGCCCAGAAAGCGTACATCCAGCAGGTGGCCACCAGATCCCTACTTAAATGCAAGTATCTGCATCAGCACAAGGAAACTAACTGCCAAAGATCATCAAAAATTCCGCCTTGATTTCTTCGGTTTATGCAAAATCAGCACATACCTGTCCCAATTAAATAACTCACTCTTGGGAGTTGTGCTTGGAATTGGACCCCTCTTCTAGTACTGTCTCCAAAACTGATTGGCGTAAGAAGAAAAAAACTTAATCAGGAAGGAACATTGGACTGAGCATTTAGTATCTCATATTAAGTCTGGCAATGACTATATTCATTCTCACATAAACATACCTCAAACTAATCAATTACAACAGAAAGACTCAGCTGTAGTGGCACATGCCTGTAATCCCAGTACAGTACTCCAGGAGGCTGACAGAGGAAAGTCAAAAAATTGAGTCCAGCCTAGGAAATTTAGTGACTTGAAGAAACTATCTCAAAGTAAGAACAAAAACCCTTTCAAGGGCTGAGGAGACAGCTCAGTTTCAATCCCCAGTACTAACGGGGGAGAAGGTAGGAGAAAGGAAAGAAAAAGGGGAAAAAAATGTAGTAAATATAAAATCTCTTTTAAAATTAGATGTATGTAGACTCATATATTAATCTCCCTACTTTGATATGTTTTTAAGTCTTCATAAATAAAAATTTTAATAGTAATATTTAATAAACCACAAAATTTTGACAATATCTACTGAAGTTGAACAATCCTGCTCCTTAGCACTGAAAAATGTGTATGTCCACCAAAAAGACATAAATAGAAATGTTCACATCAGCTTTCTCATACAAGTACAAAGGGTAAGATTCCAAGTGCTTTTCAATAGTAGAAAAAGTTACTATGGTAAATCCATAAAATATTACACAATGCTATACATATCATAGATCGATATCCAATATGAAGTTGAAAAAAAATGCCAGAACTAAAAAGGCATAGTAAATCTATTTATATGAAATCCAAGAATAGATAAATCTAGTCAATAAAAATAGGTTAAAGGTTTAAGATGTACCTCAATGGCTGAGCACTTGTCTAAGCCCTGGGTTCAACCCCCAGTTTGACAATGTGAGCACATGACGGGGTGGGAAAGGGGTGTACCAAGCAGGAAGAAGCATGAGGGAACTTCTGGAGTCCTGAGAGCTTTCAGTGTCTTCCTATGCTATGCTATCATGACATATTTCATACAACTACACACAAATTTAAAAGCTTATTGAGCTATTTGTGTGCATTACTGTAGATACACGTAATTCAGGAGCAAACAACAACATGGGAATAAACAGAAATCGGATCTTAGGTATTTTATAAAAGTTCTATAAGCAATTCTTATGTGGAGCTAAAACCATTTCTCAATTTCAGCAAGCTCAAACTTAAGACATCCTGGTCTTCTACTGCAAAAACAGTAACTGTGAGGCATAAAGGTAATAAACATAAAAGCTGAAAAAATAGCAGCACAGAGTAGGGAGAGAGGAACCTGTTTGAAAACGGCAAAGCTGCAGAACAGTCAGGAAGCACAGGTCAGAGGGGATGTGCCTGAGAGCTGAAACCAACACTATTAGAACGACTCAGAGCTTAGCCGCAGCTTTGGAATACACGCTATTTGGATAGAGGGACATGACCTTAGGCAAAGTCTTCCTTGCTCTAGACCTCACTAGGAGCTCACGCAGTTTTTTGTTTGCTTGGATTTTTCTGGCACTGGGAGACTGAACAAGGGCTTTCACACTGAGCTACATCTCCAGGCTCTTTCTACTTTTTATTTTAAGACAAGGTCTTCCTCCAAATTGCTCTGAATGCCCTATAAGAACCATTTGGCTATTCTGACAATAAAGCAACCATTTCTGGAAAAAGAAACTTGCACAATTCAAATAAGTTAAGTCTGAAATGCAGTCACTGAACTAACTACCCATGCTAGTCTTGTACTTGCAACCCTCCTGCCTCAGCCTTACAGAGTATTGGGATTCCAGGCATGTAACACCATGCTGGGCTTCTTAGTTTTTAAACAAAGTCTAGGGAGTCAACTGGGAGCAATCATGTAAGTACAGGCCATCCTATCAGCCCCCGGGTTTACCAGGACAGCAATCTTCACTCTGTACTGTAATTGCCTGTTTATGTCCCACACCAAACCTTGAGCTCTCAAAAAGCTAGGATTATGCATTTCATCTCTCAACCAAGCACATGCATACATCAACGTTAGCATGTCAGTAAAGGCTTAATGGTAAACTGCTGAAATCTGTTAAGTGTCTATACTTATAGACATGAAAAAGAATAATTCATCTTCCATAAAGACACTTTTTCAAACAACGAAATAGTATTATTTTCCTTATTAATAAGAAACTAAAATAAGTCCAGATTCTAAAATGTCCAGAACTATGTGAAATTCAGAATCCCCAGATGTCCTGACAGAGGCCTCAAAAGTTCATGCCTCAGGCCAGAGATTTAGCTGAGTGGTTTTGGCACTTGCCTAGCAAGCTCAAGGTCCTGAGTTCAATCCCCGGTAACCACATACAACAATACTGGGCATGATGACTCATGCCAACCAGCAATCAGTACCATGTACCACAATGTAATCCCAGCACTCAGGAGGCAGAGGTAGAGGCAGGAGGATTGCTGAGTTCCAGGCTTGCCTGGGCTACATAGTAAGCGAGTGAACTATAAAGCGAGACCCTGTCTCAAAAAAAAAAAAAGTTCATGGCTCATTTCCCAAATAATACGGTTCTACTAAGGAAGCTGAGGCGAAAGGATATCTCAAGCCCAAGGGTTCACCTCCAACCTGGCCAGCACACCAAGACCCTTGTTTCAAACAAAACAAAAACGAATAATATGCCTCCTAAATGCTTATGTATTATTTCATAGCTCAGAGAATTGTTTCAGCCATATTCTCAATCCTCATAACAATATTTTGAGGCAGTATTATCAAACAGACTTTATATGTGAGGAAATGAAAGCTCAGATTGAATTATGTGCTGGTCTAAAGCAAGTTGCTAAGGCAAGATGGGCTTTCGTAGGTACCTTCTTTCTTCAGGGCCCAGAAGACACAGGAAAAGGCATGGCACCGTCACTCACTAGCTTCCCCAGATGGGATTATCAGCCCATTGGCTGTCATTGCTTTACAGAGCTATCTCTTTAAGTTTTTCTTATCCACATGACAATCAGTTATATAATTTTTATTATCTTCTAAGCAAAGATTAAGGTCAGGCTAGAAAAAAAAATACACAAGATGGCCAACAGCCACACTTATTAAACTGCTGGCGCATGTGTTTGTATATAAAGCTAAAGGAATTAGAGAAAAGCATGCTCCATCCAGGAGCTGCAAGGCTAAAACCAAACAGCAGTTACGCAGTTAGTTATGCACAGATGATTTCATGTGGATTTCTTTCACTTGCAGTATTTCCTTCTTCACACCACTCAAAATTCTGAGAAGTCCTATCTTAATTTATATACTGCCCCATACAATGACCAGATCAAAATACCCAAATCAAAACTGCATCAAACATGTTTTTCTCATAACTTATAGTATTAAATAAATTTAAAAGTTAAATCCATAATTAACGAATTGATACTCTTCAACAGAATGACATACAAAATTTAGAATCTCTAAAAGCTACAATAGGGCATTAACACTTACAATAGTGCCAAGTTCCCACCTGAGTGGGCATTCAACAAAGGTGTGCTGCACGAATGACAACAGGGAGCCTAAAATCCACTGAAAACCACTTATGGCATGCGAGGCATGGTGGCATAGACCTGTAATCCCAGCACTCAGAGGCTGAGATAAGGGGACTGCCACAAGATCGAGGCCAGTCTGCATTATATAGTGAGTTACAGAGCAAGATCCTGTCCTTAAGAAGAAAACAGCAATCACAATACCCAGAACAAGAACCAAGAGATGGATTAACAAATACCAAGCGAGCTCACAGAAAACAGAAAATCAGGTTCTAAGGCAGTTTCATCCAAAGTCACACTTGGAGTGACACAAATGAATTACTGATTTTAAGTACTATATTATATCTACAGTCAACATCTACAGCCCAAATGAATACACTACAACAGGGCCCAACATGCAAGTCCTCTCTCCTCAGGCTGGAGTCCCAGCCAACAGTAATTCTTCCCCCCTTCACCCTTTACTACCCACCAGCAATGCCCTGAAGCCCTCCCTCCCTGCCAAAGGACTGCAGGATTAAGCCAGGCAATACTAAAAGGGGAAAATGACAATGCTACCTGACACTTTTCTGGCACAGCCTAAGCCGATTAGTTTAGGTTACAAACATGACTGCAACATTCCAGCGTGCTGATGAAACTACTCTTTCTCTGAAAACTAAAAATAACCTAGTTATCAAAATAGGAGCATTCCTCAAGTAGTTCTGCCCTGTCAGCAACTCTAGGTTCTGCGTCTTCACATACTCCATCCAGCCCACCATTGTCATATCGGACCCAGGTCTCCGTACCTCCCCTTTCTCCCACACTTCTCATTCTAAACCACCGTGCGAATAGAGCGGAAGACTTAAAATGTTTTCCCAATTTGTGCACACTTGAAGTTTCTCTTCCAGCAAACAAACATGCACAGAGTTCCGTGGTTCCTTCCTTGTACAAAACTGGACGAGCTAAGGTGCAATAAAGAATAATGAAAAGAAAAAAAGAGGAAGAGGACAAGATAGGGCATGATCAGGAAGTCAGCTAAATGCTTTTCATCCAAGCAGGAATGGAAAGGACTCCACCCACAGAGAAGAATACAGCGCACAGGCAAATGGTGCTCAGGACAAAGCCAGACTATGCCTTTCATCCTGGAACAGCCATGAAGCCTGCTCTAGAGACTCATGTCCAAACTGCTCTGAAAGTCCCACAAGAACCATTTGGCTATTCTGATGCAGAAGTGACTGTTGCAGAGAAAAGAAACCCCCATAATTCAAACCAAACAAGTGAAGCTTGAAATGCAGATTTTCCAGTCAAACAAAGCTGAGAGGGGTTCAAATCCTATCATCTAGAAGGAACGTGAAGGAAGCAAGGAAACTGGCCTCAGTAACTCTCAGCTCTCAGGACCAGGAGTAAGCCAGCATTCCTTTTCACAAAGCAAAAACTATGGACTTTGGACTTCCTTGTTCTTTGCAATAGCATCAGAAAAATGTCACAATGCTGTGCTACCCCATAATGACGCAAGGCATTTATTATTCCAGAATAGTCACTCGGGATATGCACTATTTTATTTCTTCCAGACCCAAGAAAGTTTCAAGTTGACTTCTCTCGCTGTAATTTTTCAACTCTTACCATTCTTTTTAAATAACAAAACAAAAATTAGTTTATCCATAAAATCTATACTTAGAAACATTTCTCCTGAAAGAAAAAAAACTTTAGCCTGAGACCACCTAAGGAGTACTGGGGTAAACTTCCAAAGCAGAATTTCTACTGTATAATGAAAGCAAAGTATAAACTGAAGTCTTTCATCAAACAGTATCAGAAGAAGCTTCTTACAATTCATGTAATCAAAGAATAGAAGTGGAACACTCTGAGAGGCTGAGGAAAGAGGATTGCAAATTTGAGCAGTGTGGGAAACTTAGCAACTTAGCAAGACTCTGTCTCAAAATACAAAAAAAAGGGGGCTGGGGCTGCAGCTCAGTGCAAGGACCCTGCATTCAATCCTAGTCCTGCCCAGAAAAGATCACAGCTCTAAAGGACTGCAGCCATTCCGTTCAGGTTTTGCTTTTGAAAATAACAGAAAAAAAATCCCAAAGAGAAGAAATGGGAGTCTCAAAGCAAAACTGAACTTAGATGTCAGATTCCTAACTCAGACATCTTACACCCAATGATAGCTCTTGGTAAGACTGAGTTTATGGAGTCAAGGGGCAAAGGAAAGATGGCAAAAGTACATACAGTAAATGACAGTAAGCCAGAGAAGTCGGTGTGGTGTACAGTAGCAATCAGAGAAACCAGCTCATGGGCAACTCTTTTTTTAATGCTTTGTATGATTCAGAACCAGTTACTTCTACTCCATTGGCCTTATTTCGTGAGCATATTTCTCTTAAGTACTACATAATTTTCACTAAGAAGCATGACATAAATTACCACTTACACCTTAATGGGTTCTCCCAGTTAAAACAGATATGGTTAGAAACAACCATAGAATAGAAAGATATGAAAGCCTTTAAACAGAAGGATTTAAAAATGACAAAACTGGATGATCCTGCTGAAGGAAATCATACCACCCTCTCATATTCTAGTATCCAAGTCTTGGGGAAATTAATTTCACTTCTCTGATTCTTACTTTCTTTGATAGTAACATGAAAGGTATATACTTTCCCTCTCTCTAAGGTCCTCTGGATTCTAAAAGGCCCAACTTCAACGGGTGACCTAACAATACCCAAAGACAAGGTACAGAAGTTGAAGCTGGGCCACAGGCTATGAGATGGGTCCTAGCTGAGGCACCTCTTAGCTGGCGGTCTTCTCAGGAGACAGAACCAGTGGTACCATTACAATTAAAGATTGGGGGTGGTGGTCAGTGCATACTTTCTTCAACAGTTTACCCAACAGAATATTAGGTATGGGCTGGGGATTTAGTTCAAGTGGTACCATGCCAAACTTGGATGCACAAGGGCCCGAGTTCGATCCCAGGTACCACAAACAAAACCAAACAAACAAACAAAAAAAAAACCCCACAGAATATTACATATGATGGGGGGTGTTGTTTGTTTGAGATACTGGGGATTTAATAGAGTGTTCAGACTGAGCTATATCCCCAGCCCCTTTTTAAGATAGGGCCTCACTAAGTGGCCTGGGTTGGCCTCAAACTTTTGATCCTCCCGCCTCAGCTTCCTGGGCTGCCAGGATTACATGTGAGTGCCCCTGCACCTCCCAGCTATCATGCTTTTAACTAAGCATTCATTTTGACCATCTACAGAAGGCTTCCATTTGCCATTACTGATTGTCTCAACTTCCTCCCCTGAATTGAAACTGACCGTCTATACTATACACTTTCTCAGTATCCCTACTCTTTTTCTTTCATTAATGCATTTGCATGTTAGAGATGATGCTTTTTCTAAAACTCAATCACATGCAAATAACTAGAATTTCAATTAACAAAAAAAGTGTTGTGAGCAAGCTTTTCCACATAGCACATCAAACTACAGCTAATTCTGCCTTCTCCAATCAGAGGCTACTCTTTCCAAAGTGAAGTGGCTAACAGTGAAAACAAAATATGATGAAAAAGGACAAAGTTTTGGGTTTCTGCTATCTCATCAAAATCTTTTTTTTTTTTTAGTACATGTTTGCAGCACATGTTTAGAGGCCACCATAAGGAAGTTGGTACATGTACATAACACATCTTAATTGCATTTTTCATCCTTTCCCCCTTCCCTCCATCTCTTGGTCCCCTTCCCTTCTGCAAAAAACCCTGTTATCCTGAGCTAGGCATGGTGGTACATGCCTGTAATCCCAGCACTCAAGAGAGCTGAAGCAGCAGGACTGTCACAAGTTCAAGGCCAGCCCGGACTACATCACAAGACCCTATCTGAAAAAAACAAACAAAAAAACCCACAAATTTTCCTGTTTCCTAATATCTACATTCTATTTTTTATTTAAGCTTGTATGAATTATTTCACTTAAACATGACAATCTCAAGGTACATCCATTTTCCTATAAATGGCTTAAGTTTATCCATTATGGGAGAGTAGTACTCCACTGTGTACCAATGTCTCATTTTCTTTATCCACTCATTTGCTGATGGACATATAACCGCTTTCAAGATGCAGCTAATATGAATCGTGTTGCTATAAACAAGGGTATGCATGCAATGCTATAATGCAATGCTTTCAACTCTTTTGGGAGTACACCTAGAAGGGGTATAGCTGGGTGGAATGGAATTTCTAGTCTTAGTTTAAGGAATCTTCTATGCTGATTTCCATAGTGGTTGTTCTAGTTTACATTTCCACAACAATACAGAATGCTCTTTTTTCTCCCACAGCCTCATCAGCATTTGTTATTATTTGATTTCTTGATTGACATTCTTTCTGAAGATAGAATCTCAGTCTTGTTTTAATTTGCATTTCTCTAAGGACCAGAGATGTGGACATTTTTTCATGTATTTATTGGCTATTTGTTCTGAGAACTGTCTATTCACTTCAATTGCCCTGTTTTTATGGAGTCTTTCAAGAGGAAATGGCTAAATTTTTTGAGTTATTTTATATTATAGGGATCAGTCTTCTGAGGGAGGAATAGCTGGCAAAATATTTCACCATTCTGTAGGTTACTTTTCATTCTTTCAATTGTCTCTACTGTACAGAAGTTTTTAAATTTGATATGATCCAATTTGTTGATTCCTTTGTGTGTGCAAATGGAATTCTGATCAGAAAGTCCTTCAGTATGCCTATGTCTTCAAAAGTTTAATCTATTTTATCTTCCAGGAGATTAAGTATTTCTAGTTTAATATTTAGATACTTGAGCCTTTTGATTTGGGTTTAGTACATGAGAGAGGTCTAGATTCAATCTTCTACAGGCAAAGAGCCAGTTTTCTCAGCACCATTGTAGAGAGGATGTCTTCCACTTCATGTTTCTGGTTTTGTCAAATATCAGAGTGCCGAGTTGGCCTGATGTTTCTGTGTCCTTTGTTCTGTTCCATTGATCCACAGGTCTGTTAAGTGCCAGTATCATGTGGTTTTTATCATTGCAGCTTTTCATCAACACATCTTAAGGTAGAGGATACTGTGTATCAGATTAAATCAAAGCAAAAGAAAAGATAAAGAATCTTAAATAACCGGGCATGGGGGCACATAGCCTGTAACGCCTGCACTCGGGAGGCTGAGGCAGAGAGATTGCTACAGGTTCGAAGCCTGCCTAAACTACACAGTGAGATCTTGTCTTTAAAAAAAAACCTTGAATAAGCAAGTACTTGCCTGCCCACCCACTAAACTTAGGGTAAATATGATTTCCATCAACGAGATTACAAACTATAATTTTCAAACATTAGTATAGATAGAAAATTGCCTGGGTACTTGTTAAAATTGTCAACACCCAGTTACTATCCTCAAATTTCTTATTAAGTGGATCTGTGGTGGAGCCAATAGATTCACATTTCTATTTTGATAGACAGTGGAAAGACTATATATTTTTAAAAGTACTATGAAGAGGGTAAAAATTGTTAGGTCTCCTGGATGCTTAAATATACTTTTCCTGAACGAGTACAGCCTATAATACAGTGTGTATCCCAGAGATGGTTGATTTGATGGTACCAAATCTACTCCCTCCCTTTAGCAGACATAGTTTAGAATAAATGTGAGCTGATTCTAATCACTCAGCAAGTACTCACCCTCTCTTCTTCCTTCTAAAGCAACCCATAAAGTCAGCAATCTCTACTCCCCATACCAAGGACCCTTCTAAATAGTGAATAAAACACAGTATGTTTTGGCTTCTTTTCTTAAGGGTATCTCATTCACTTTATCCTGGGTTCTGTTTGTTAACTCTCAGAAAGGTATTCCACATCATTCTATCTAAAATAAGATCCTATTTAATAATAAATTCACATTCTCTAACTTGATACCTCCTTTGCCTGCTTTCTTTTCGTGACTCTTGTATTTTCTGAGATTCACTGTATTTTATATTTATTTACCTCACTCTCCAGAATGTAACTCTACGAGAAAAGAGGCTTCCCCACTATTGCCGTTGTGTGGTGCCATTGAATGGTGCCTGGCATACACACCTTTATAATAAGTACTGTATTCCATAAACATTCTATAAAAATTAATGCAGCACCATTTCATAAAACCGAGTAAGTTGCTAGACTTTCATCCCATTTAGTTCGCAGGCCTCACTCAGCATCAGATGGACTTTTCACTCTGGGTGGCAATTACTGTTTTGATGGCTACACTTAGAAACTGAGTATAGCAGAGAAGCACCTGTTATCTGATATTCACTATGCTTGAGTGTGATTTTGCCCCAGCTGAACTGCAACATAAATTTAAACCTACAGATGTTAACCAAACAACTACACTCTGTAAGAATGACTTGGCTTCGCCATTGAGAAGTCTAACGTAGCACTGGGAAACACCCGTGTAAGAGCTACAAATTTCAACAGAAGCAGAACACGGTCTAGAGGCAGCCAAAATCACTTCACTCTATTCTACATTAGGTCAGCCAAACACTTCCTCTCGACTTGGCTCTCACCACATATTTGTCTACTTCTTTACCTATGGGTAGTAATGTCTTACAAGCACCAACCACACTAAGTGCTCTTGCTTGTGTTCTCATATTTTCCTCAAAACGATTCTAAAAGATAGGTATCACAGGGGCTGGGGATTTAGCTCAAGTGGTACCGCACCAACCTTGGACGCACAAGGGCCCAAGTTCAATCCTTGGTACCACAAAAAAAGAAAAAAAAAAGACAGGTATCATTATCCTCATCATAGAGATGAGGAAATTGAAGTTCCAAGGGTTTCTTAATTTGCAACTAATAAATAACAAGGCTGGGACCTGGAATCATACCAGTGGGTTTTAAATTGCTTTTTTTCACTTTAATACTTTAATTCCTAAGGCATTCCATCTCCCACACCCTGTACTAAACCTGCTACACAGAGTATCTGAGATAAATGTTTGCTGAATCCATCAGAGTTCAACAGGATATTTTGATTGTAACTCAAGGATCTGTTTAGGATCAAATTCCTCAACTCCAATTTTAAGTTTAGAACAAATATCAAGCTCATTCAACTCACTTGAATAATAAAAAGTAATGGAAAACACAGCTTTTTTTAGTTAAAAATATACTATATTGAGTTTATCTCAGAACGGAACTCAGGATAATTCACTACTATGATAATTTGGATATAAAACAGAGCCATAAAAAGCAATCACTTAGTGATTGCTATTACTTTAAGAGATCTGAAGTAAAGTCTCAGTTATTAATATTAAATTTCAGTTTAAAATAGGTTTATAACCAGAGCAGCACACGCCTGTAATCCCAGTACTTGGGAGGCTGAGGCAGGAGGATCACCATGAATTTGAGGCTAATCTGGGGTACACTGTGAGTTCAAGTTTAGCCTGGACTATATAGTGAGACCGTGCCTGGAGGGGTGGCAGTTATAAATGCACTTGCTTTCCCATTTATAACTGGTGCTCTAAAAGTTCAAATGTGAGAGCACTTGTAAAAATACACATCGGGCTGGGTGTGGTGGCTCATGCGTGTAATCCCAGCACTTGGGAGGCAGAGGCAGGAGGATTGCTGAGTTCAAGGCTTGCCTGGGCTCCATAGTGAGCTCAGGGCCAGCCTGAACTACACAGCAAGACCCTGTCTCAAACAAACAAACAAACAGTGTGAACTGAAACTTGGTGACAATAAAATCTTGATGTAAGACTCTTAACCTGTAAGCTCAGCATTATTAAGAAGCTCTTTGTATTTGAAGCACTGAAGTAGACATCCTTTTTTTTTTTTTTTTCTTTTTTTGAGACAGGGTCTCTCTGTAGCAAGACTGGCCCTGGGTTCAGTGTGTAGCCCAGGCAAACCTCAAAGTCAGCAATCCTCATGCCTCTGCCTCCCAAATGCTAGGATTATAGGTGTGAGCCACCAGGCCCAGCATTTGTGGCATGAGGTACTGATTGCTAGTAGGTGGTTGTATGTGGTTACCGGGGACTGAACCAGCAACTCTGCACTTGCAAGGCAGGCGCTGGAACCACTGAGCTAAATCTCTGGCCCTGAAGTAGACATCTTGAACTCCTTCACAAAGAATGATGTGATTTACCCATTATTATTTTTTAATGTAGAAGTGCCATCTGTCCAACTGCACTACTAAGTCAATAACAGAGTGACCAGGGATTTAGTTCAAGGGGTAGCTTGCCTACCTTGGGAGCACAAGAGCCCAAATTCAATCCCTGGTACAAACAAAACAAAACAGAGAACTGTACTATATACTTAATAATATACTGTTTCTTTAGGATTACAAATATTCCAGGTGATATCTGCTAAGTTCTCCTTGTTAGGGGAAGCCAATAAACATCAGCATAACCATATGGATTAGACCGCTGTAAATTAAAAAGAAAATAAGCAGGGTGTAGAAAGACTCAACACTCCTAAAAAACAGCATCAGTTCTAATTAATGTCATAAACTGAATTTATCAATAACATTGCTGAGATTGGTATGGAAGAATAAAATCTTTTTTTCAACCCAGTGGCATTCAAAAGGTGAAATAGAAGCTGTTTAGGAACTAGTATTCTGTGTGTGTGTGTGGTTGTATTCTAAACAGTAATGATGAAATTTTTTTAGTCTTTGTGGTACATGTTTGTAATCCCAGCCTTCTAGGAAGCCGAGGCAGAGATATCATATGTTTGAGTTCAACCCAAGCAACATGGCAACTCGGCAAGATCCTCTCTCAAAACAAAAAATTTTAAAAGGGCTAGAGGTAAAATTTAGTGCAAACACCCTGGGTTCAATCCCCAGTACCACCAAAAAAATTTAATTTACAGATTTTGTCATTAGGCTCACAATTTTCTTATGTGTGTTCCCTTAAACACAAATGACCACTGTCCCAACAAAACTAAGATTATAAAGATAGATGATCTTATAACATATTTTAACATCAGTAAAGCCAATAATTCAACATTTCCCCCAATCCATCACTCAACTACAAAACCCTCCAACTATAAAGAGGGTTGTATGAGGGGTTGTATCCCCTCATACTCACCTAAAATATTCCACCCCCAAACCAAACATGTGACACACATCTGTGATCCTCCAGAAGCTGAGGCAGGAGGATTGCTGTGAGTTTGAGGGCAGCCTAAACTAAATAGCAAGACCCTGTCTCAAAAAGCAAATACAGGGGCCAGAGACTTAGCTCAATGGTTCCCGCAGCTGCCTAGCAAGTACAAGGTCCCTAGTTTGATTCCTGGTAACCACATAAAACAATATCGGGTGTAGTGACTCATGCCCAGCAGCAATCAGTACCACACACCACAGTGCTGGGCATGGTGGCTTATGCCTGTAATCCCAGCACTTGGGAGGCAGAGACAGGAGGATTGCTGAATTTGAGGCTTGGCTGTGCTCCATAGTGAGCTCAAGGCCAGTCTGAACTATAAAGTGAGACTCTGTCTCAAAAAAAAAAGCAAATAAATACAAAAGCAAAAACCCATCCCATCCCCATTCATTCATCCATTCATTCATTTTTCTACATCTGTTTCTGTACTTATATACAGACCATGTCCTAGAATCACAATAGATCAAAGCTATTAAGAGTTTCAAAGAATTCAGGAATACCTAGGAGCTATTATTAGCTGAATAAACAGATTTAGAATAAATGTGAATAACAAGGCCTAAAAGGAGTACACGCAGCAACTATAAATTAAAGTGTAAATTCTTTAGTCTGCCACTCAATCTGTGACACACTAGCCACTTTTCCTTGGATAATGTGATGTACACATTTCCTGAGAACAAATTCTCAGGTTATCTTTGCCTTGAGCTATATCCCCAGTCTTAAATACTAATAGCTATGTAGGAAGAAGGCAAATAGCTAATAATCACTGAAGCCAGGTGAAAGGGGTATAAGAGTAGTATATCAATTTTTCCCTATGTTTGAAAATTTTCATTAGAAGTTGGGAGAGTGTTTCTTATAAGAGGATTATTATGTGCACTTTTCTAGCTAAAAGTACTGGTTTGCTCTCCATACAAGCTTTAACATATCATTAGACAAAAACTAATTCAGAGAATACTACAAGATTCAGAAACTGAGTCATTAAAACACAAGAAATATTGGCATCAGTGGTAAAGAACAAGAAAAACCACTCAAAGCCAAAATATCTTCCGATCAGTGTAGGCCAGATCCCACCTTAAGGAGCCCTGGGCTCAGAAGAGAAAGGGTTTCAGTACTCTGGAACCTGGTGCTCAGCACAACACATGCAGACCCAATCGCTCTCAACCTCGCCCTCCCAGGGACATAAGGCTCCAGTGGGAAACTAAACCACAGAATTATAGTGACAATGATCTGAAAAGGGGTTTTCTAAGTACTTGAGGATTTTGAAATTATAATTTGGTTATTACTGCTGCTGTATGTGCATAAATACACTGAATGTGGTGATGCATGCCTATAATCCTAGCACTCCAGTGTCTGAGGCACGAGAAACCAAAGTTAGAGGCCATCCTGGGCTACACAGCAAGACCGGACTCAAAAAAACAAAAACAAAAACTTTCATCAAAACAACCAATAACTGATTGAGGCAAAAATTATGGGACGTTGCTAGAAATGTTTATTTGGGGAGCAGGATATTCATATTATCTCAGTCTTCCCATAAGTTATTTACAAAAGGAGTAAACACCATTAGGATGAAAAGATCAAATTTATCACCAAGAATGATGAGACATACCAACCATATGTGTCTTCCAATATAACAAAAGGGAAAAGTACAGCATCGTCTATTTAATATTTCTTACCAAAAATGTTTATTCTGAATCTAAACATTAAAAAAATCTAAAGTCTAAAAAATATCTAATTTATGGAACATTATAATCACCCTGGATCTTCAAAAAAGGAAAGTGTTATTAAAGACACATACACAAAAAAGAGTTTTTTTGGAGGGTACTAGAAATTGAACTCAGGGCCTCCTGAGTGCCTGGCAGGCGCTACACTGCTTAGCTACATTCCAGGTCCAAGTGGATTGTTCCTGATCAAGGGTATGAAAAAAATAAAAGTTTATCAGAGCACAACCACATCCATTCCTTTAAGTATGTTTATGGATGCTTTTCCCTCATGAGAGACAGCATGGCTCTCAAAGCCAAAAGTACCATACTTATTATCTGGCACATTACAGATAGCTAGACAGACTCCTACTCTAGGTTAAAAGAGACATGACAATCAAATTTAACAAGTGATCCTTAAAGCGAATTCTGAAGGGAGAGGAATGTATAAAGAAGAGTTAAGGAACAACTGGATAATCTGCATAGGATCTAAGATATTGCACAAATGTTGACCCTAAATTATTTATGAATGACAGTATTTAGGTCATGGTATACACAACTTGCTTTTAAATATTTCAGCAACAGGAGGGAAGGCATAATAAAATTAATACTTTTAACTATTATCAAGAACGTTTATAAGCAAACGGGAATTTGTTTTTCAACAAATGTGTCATGAACATGACTACACTAATACGATTTGGTACTTACTGCCTTGATTTTGCTAAAGCACCAGCAGCTTTACCATCTATTTATTTTTCACCACAGGTACAAATGTTGCCAGAGCCAAAATAGACAAATAACATCTTAGAATTGTAGATCTCAGGAACCCCACAGATAGCATAGCCATTTTGAGAACCACTTATGTAGGTGAAAAGTATATGGGTACTCATAGTGCTGTTCATTCAGCTGTTTCACTTTTGATATTTTCAAAACAATTAAAGAAAAATAAATTTTTTTAAAAACTTCAGTTACTTTTAAAGAGCAAATAATTACCTTTCCCAATATTAATGAATAAATGGTGCAATAGTCTATTAAAAAATAAAAGATACAGGTACCACAGTGCCTGTAATCCCAGCACTCAGGAGGCAGAGGCAGGAGGATTGCTGAGTTCCAAGCTTGCCTGGGCTCCATAGTGAGCTCAGGGCCAGCCTGAACTACAAAGCGAGACCCTGTCTCAAAAATTAATTAATTAATTAATTAATTAAAATAAAAAACTAAAAGATACAAGGGCCCAAGTTTGATCCCTGGCACTGGGGGGGGGAAGAAAAGCCTGAAAAAAAAGATTAATTAAAAACAGTAGTAGAAATTAGTGCTGAGCCTTTTTTATTTTGATTGTTTTGATTTTGTTTCTGAGACAGGTTTTGCTATGTAGTTCAGGCAGGCTTCAAATACAAGGTGATCCTCCTGCCTCATCCTCCTAAGTGCTGGGATTACAAGCATGTACCAATACACCCAGCTTGAGTGTCAGGCTTTATAACTAATGAAAACAATTTAAAACTCAATCCCTTTGAGTTTGTTTCAAGAAGAATTGATGTAATAAGAAACTACTGTCAACAATACAAATACACACCAGCAAGCCTTCATTTGGGCTGTTTTGGAATTCAGAACTTTTAGATTTTAAAGAGATAATATAGGAACTGGGGCAGCAATACTGTGTAGGCAATGTATTCTTGGCAAAAAGATACAAAAATACACAGAGAAAATATATTTACAAATCTACCAAGAAACCAGTACTCAGAATTTGCAGAGATTCCCCCTCCCCCCAGCTCTGGGCATTGAAGCGACAGCTTCAAACATGCTAGACAAATGCTCTACAGCTGAGTCATATCCCAATCCTTTGTGTTTTATTTTAGATAAGGTCCCACTAAATTCCCCAAGCTGGACAAGAACTTGCATTTCTCCTGCCTCTGCTTCCTGAGTAGCTGGAATTACAGGCAGGCATCACCATGCCTGTCTATACAAATGATTCTTAAAACTCAACAAAAGGGCTGGGGACTTTGCTCAATGGTTCCAGTGCCTACCTAGTAAGCACCAGGTCCTGAATTCGACCCCTGGTACCAAAAAAAAAAAAAAAAATTGTGTTTTTGAGCCTGGAGAAGAGCATGGGACTCATTGCTTCTCTTCCTCTTTCCAGGTTTGCCTTCAGCTTCAAGAAACTACCTCAACGGTTTTTGGTGCCTGTTCTTTTGTTTCAAATTCCACAAAGACAGATCCCTTCGGATCTCCAGTAGACTTATAATGTGGTATACTCATAAACAACATTGCCACATTTCCCAAATACTCTTTCAATCCAGCCATATTTAACATTTTTAGAAAGCAATTCTCTACAGTAAATTCAAAGCAGTATTATTAGAATTGAGTAAACATATAAAAGCCTGAATTTTACTCTCAGAATATCAATAATTACTTGCCTTAAAAAAAAAAATGTCAGGCTGGGGATTTAACTCAGTGTTTCCAGTGTCTGACTGGCAAGCACAAGTTCCTGCGTTCGATCCCTGGTACCAGTATTACAGTGCTGGAGGTGGTGACTCACGCCTGTAATCCCAGCGCTCAGGAGCCAGAGGCAGGAAGGAGGATTGCTGAGTTCCACGTTAACCTGGGCTACATAATGAGTTCAAAGCCAGTCTGAACTACAAAGCAAGACCCTGTCTCAAAAAATAATTATAATAATAGCCAATGAAAAGACTAGGCAAAGGATATGTATAGACATTTCTCCAAAGAAG
>PVIC010023489.1:0-26762 GCA_004025085.1 Thryonomys swinderianus | reverse complement strand
TTTTTTTTTTTTTTTTTGGAACAAGGACTCGCTTTGTAGTTCAGGCTGCCTCTGAGCTCACTATGTAGCCCAGGCAAGCCTCGAACTCAGCAGTCCTCCTGTCTCTGCCTCCCAAGTGCTGGGATTACAGGCGTGAGCCACCACGCCCAGCACTGTGGTATGTGGTATTGATTGTTGGTGGGTGTGAGTCTCCACGCCCAGCATTGTATGTGGTTACCGGGGATCAAACTCAGGACCTTGCGCTTGCTAGGCAGGCGCCGGAATCACTGAGCTAACCCTCCGGCCCAATCTATTGATTTTTTTGACTGTTGAACTCATAATTCTACTTTACCGAATCCAGCAATTAAGTCTAACAGTCTTTGGGCTGAGTTTTTTGTGATCTTCTATAAAGTATATCATCAGCAAAAATAGTTTAATTTCTTCCTTTGCTCTCTTTATTCCTTTTATCTATTTCTCTTGTCTAATTGTTATAGCTAATGTTTCTAGAATTATGTTGAACAGAAGTGATGATAATGGACATCCTTGTATTGTTCCTGACTTTAGCATGAAAGGTTTCAATTTTTAACCAGTTAGTATGATGCTGGCTGTTGGTTATTATAAATTGCTTTTTATAAGGTCAAGATATTCCAATTTTCTGTAGTATTTTAACCATAAATGGCTGTTAGGTTTTGGCAAATGCTTTATTCTGCATCTATGGAAACTATGTTATTTTTTCCTAGACTCTGTTGATACAGTGTATTAGATTTATGGATTTATGGATTATGCATTGCTGGGATGAATAGAGCTTTGTCAGTGTATATGATCTTATTGATGATCCTCTGTATTCTGTTTGACAGTATCTTACTGAGAACTTTTGCATCTATGTTCACTAGAAAGATAGGCCGGGGCCAAAGATTTAGCTCAGTGATTCCAGTGCCTGCCTCACAAGTGCAAAGCCCTGAGTTTGATCCTGGTAACCACATACAATACTGGGCGTGGGGACTCACACCCACCAGCCATCAATACCACATACCACAGTGCTGGGCATGGTGGCTCACGCCTGTCATGCTAGCACTAGGGAGGCAGAGGCAGGAAGATTGCTGAGTTCGAGGCTTGCCTGGGCTACATAGTAGCTCAGAGCCAGCCTGAACTACAAAGCAAGACACTGTCTAAAAAAGAAAGAAAGAAAGAAAGAAAAAGAAAGAAAGAAAGAAAGAAAGAAAGAAAGAAAGAAAGAAAGAAAGAAAGAAAGAAAGAAGGAAAGAAAGAAGGAAAGAAAGAAAGAAAGAAAGAAAGAAAGAAAGAAAGAAAGAAAGAAAGAAAGAAAGAAAGAAAGAAAGAAAGAAAGAAAGAGAAAGAAAGATAGGTCTGTACTTCTCTTTTCTTGGTTGGGTCTTTCTCTGCTTTTGGAATCAAGGTATCACATGTTTCCAGGAGTAAATTTGAGAGTATTGGTTCCCTTTTAATTTCATTAAAGATTTGAGAAGTGGGATGAACTCTTCTCTAAGTTTCTTACAGAATTCAGTAGTGAAACCATCAGGACCAGTAGGTTTTTCTTTTTTAATTTGAATCTTCTTAAGTACATTATATATACACATCATAATCACACACAATATTGAGAATTTGTATCAGCATATGACACAATTTAATTCTCATTTTTTCCCATTCCCCCACCCACACTACAAGGCCCTGGTCCTATATACATAAGCTTTGTTGCCTTTTTTATTACCATCATACTTTTTCTTCCCCTTGATACTTACCCCTACATCCCTTTGCATATTTTCTATTTCACAATATCTATCATATATTCTAGAGCTCATTTGCATCTCCAGTTTCTCATACCAGAGAAAAGATATGACATTTACAGATCTGTGACCTATTTATTTCACTTCTGAGTATGTCCTGAAGGTACATCCATTTGAATATAAATGTTGGTTCTTAATTACATTTTCACTTTTCTGGATTTCTGGTGAGTCTGTTGTGATTTCACCCTTTTCATTTCTAATTGCATGGATTTGAGCCTCTTCTTGCCTTTTTAAAAATAAAGTTAACTAAGGATTTGTTTATTTTGTTTATTCATTCAAAGAACCAGCTCTTTAATTCATTGATTTTTGTATGGTTGCCTTAGTCTCCATTGCATTAATTTCTGCTCTGAGTCTTATAATTTTCACCCTTGTATGAGCTTTAGGCTTATCTTGCTCTTCTTTTTCCAGGTTCAGTGTTAGGTTGTTTATTTGAGCTCACTCTGTTTTTCTAGTATGAGGATTTACTGCTATGAATTTCCTTCATAGAGCTGCTCTCTTTGTGATCCATATATTCCTATATGTTTTACCAGCAGTATAATTTAATTGTAGAAATTATCTAATTTCTTTAATTTCTTATATGAGACATTAGTTGTTCAAGAGAATGTTACTCAATTTCCATGTCTTGTGAGATTCTTGGAGCCTCTTATTCTATTGATCTCCAATTTCAAGGCACTATTGCCTCACAATATACAGTGGTTGATTTACATCTTTATTTTTTGTTTGATCTGTTTTTGTTCCTGGAGACATGGTCTTGCTCTATAGTTTGGGCTGGCCCTGAGCTCACTATGTAGCCCAAGCAAGCCTGGAACTCAGCAATCCTCCTGCCTCTGCCTCCTGCATGCTGGGATTACAGGTGTGAGCCACCACACCCGGCCTTGTGTACATGATACCGATTGCTGGTGGGCATCAGTCACCACACTTGGTATTATTGCATGTGGTTACTGGGGATCGAACCAAGGACCTTGTGCTTGCTAAGCGTGTGTCAGAACCACTGGGCTAAATCTCCAGCCCTACAGTGGTTAATTTAAATTCTTTTGTATTTACTTAAACTTGTTCTCTGAGCTAACATATGGTCTATTTTGGAGAATGACCCATGCATAGCTGAGAAAAATATGTATTCTGATTTTGTGGGGGTAAATATTCTGTAAATTTATATTAAGTCCACTTTTTTAAAACTTTGGTTCAGTTCTAGTATTTCACTGTTGTTTTTTTGTCTAGTTGATGTATTTGTGATAGTGTGGCATCAAGGTCCCACACTGCCATTGTATTAGTGCTTATTTGGCCTTCCATGTCCATTAATCCTTGTTTTACAAAGTTTGAGTACACTAGTGTTTGGTGCATATGTATTTATGAATGTAATTTTTCTTTTTTGGATTGTTCCCTGTACAAGAATGTCATAACCTTCCTTGTCTCTCTTAATTACTTTGAAATAATTAAGAGAGTTTGAAATCAATTTTATCTACTAATAAGATAACCACTACTCCTTTTTTGTGGGTTTCTGTCACATGGAAAATTGTTTTCCATCTTTTCACTTTCAATCTATAGATTTCTTTTTGATGTATGTGTGTTTCCTGAGCACAGCGTACTGTTGGATCTTGCTTCTTGTCTCATTCTTCCACTCTATTTCTTTTAATTGGTGAGTTGAGGCCATTAACAATGATAGTTGTAACTGTTTAGTGTTGTCTTTTTCTTGTCATATTTTCCTGTTGTTGGCTCTTATTATCTTTGTAAATGTTTCCCCCTTGTCACTTAATATCTTGCTTTGTCTCTTGGCTTTACTCTGTCGGGTCTTCTGTTGTGACCTTCATGATCTTTTTCTAGAATATTATTTAGAGTCTTTTGGAGTGCTGGTTTGATATTTATGAAGTTTCACAGGTGTTCTTTGTCATAGAAGTATATCTTATTTCCCTACTGATTTTGAAAGATAGTTTTTTAGGTCACATCAATCAAGAACGGAGACTTTTTTTTTTAGGGCTTGAAATACTTCACTCCAAGGTCTCCTTGACTTGAAGATTGATGTTGAAAAGTCTACTGTAATTGTGATGGGCCTTCCTTTGTTTGTGACTTGTTGGTTTTCTCTATCTGCTTTCAATATTTCATTCTTTTATTCTGTTTCTATTATTTTCACTATTATATGGCAAGGTGTAGGTTTTGGAGGGCATCATGGTTTGATAGAGTTCTATATGCCCCACTTATCTGTATGTCAAATTCTTTCCCCCAACTTGGGAAGTGTCCTGCCATTACATCTGTGAACAGATTTTTACATCATTTGTACTATCTTTTCTTCCTTCATTGACTCTAATCAGTCTTATGTTATTCTTCTTTTCATCATTTAGCAGCTGCAGTACTAATTTCTCATAATCCCTTACTACTTTTAAAATATTTCCTGATCACTAACTGCAATCCTATCTTGCATGTCTGTAATTATCTCCTCACATTTGCTGGTTCTACTGTATACATTTTCAAGAGAGATTGTAATCTCTTAAATTTCCACTTGAATCTTTTTATATGATTCCATTTGTTTTCTGTGCTGAGATTCCATCTTGTTCCTATTTTTTATCTGTACCTTTCACCATCATCACTATCCATGTCATTATTTGAGAGATTATTTCTGATTTAATGTTTCCTAGATCCTCTTTTGTTTGTAAGTTCAGAGAGTCCAGGTGAATGAATTACAATTTATTCCATCTCATTGCTACCTGATTTCCCTTTGGTAATCTTGAATTCTAGACTTGGGACTTATTTAGGGCTTTCTTATTTATATTTTCATTTTTGTTGATATTTTTGGTTTAATTCCTGAGTTTCTGCCTGTAAAATGCTTATTGCAAGTGTCTTTCTTGCTAATATTTAGAGCACTTAAGGAATGGCTACTTCCTGGGTTGTCCTCTAGCTGTAATTTGCTCTTAGGCCTTGAGTCTGTAATGATTGTTAGGCAATATTCATTCTGGGACACAAAGAAAGATACTTGATCATTTGTGCACATGGATTGTATGATAGATATCGTGAAATAGGAAGAACATTTTCAAAGGGAAAGGGGGGTATGGGAAACTAAAGAAGGGAAAGAAAAATAACCGATGTTAAAAATGAAAATAAAGCTTATGTATATATGGGGTGGGGGATTGCAGGGAGGGGAGGGGAATGGGGAAAAATGTTGAATGTGATCATAATGAATACCTAAAATGTGCCAATAAACCCAATAAAGGGAAAGCAAAAGAATGAGAAAACAGGTAGACCTTAAGTATGTAACATTCAAAGAAAAATTTACTGTGTAAAAGTGAAAATAGAAATTTTAAAATTTTTATTCATCAGGTCAAAATTAACTATATTGAACATAAGTAGTATATTTAAAATTTAAAACTTTAAAACATTTATCAAAAAAAGAAAAAACATAAGGAACATGTTCACAAATCTCTCTGAGTGATGACTAACTTAATAGAAAATAGCTGTATCATAATAATTGCTTCTGTATTCGTCCATTTGAAAAAGAAATCCCATATAACATATAACTGTGTTATTAGAAAAGGGTGATCTATTTCCACAAGCCATTTAGATGGAGGTTGAACCCAAGTCTTTGTGAATTCTAAACAAGCACTTTACTACGTCCTGGACTTTCCTTATCTTTTGTAGATTATTTTACATGTTGTCAACATGTGAAAGATTTTTAAAGATTCATTACAATATGAATGAAGTCTGTCAATGAATTTTTAATACATTTACTGAAATCAACTGGTCTACCTTACTGTGTGGAATTGGTCCTTTACCCATAGCATGCTTTTTTTAATACTTTGGGCTGGTCATTTGGAAAATATTGGCTCATTTGAGTTCACAGGTTTTCCAGATGATGTTGTTTTATGTGTACACTATTTTTAAAAAACTTGTTGATATCACACTCACCAGTATCATCAGAAGCTTCATTCATTCATTTCTTTTTGAGACAAGGTCCTGCTAGTTCAGACTGGCCTTAAACTAACCATGTAGCCAAGGCTGGCCTCAAACTCACAGCAATTCTCCTGTCTTGAGTGCTGGGATTACAGAAATGCACCACCATACCCAGCTTTCCTCAAAAGCTTTAAATACTTGCTAACATAAACTTTTTCTAAAATTCTAGTTTTTGCTTAGAATCTTGAATTTATCTCTGGCACAAATATTATTCATTGTTTTCTTTGAAGTGACAGAATCACTTTGTACATTTTCAAGAAAGTATTTGAAAAACACCCTTCGGAATAAGTTAGTGTGCCTGTCAGTTGCTCTTTCAAGTAAAAACGATGTTTCGTAAATAAAATTAGCTAATTCAGTCCCTAAACCAATCATTGAAGTATCCTCTCCTCTTGGTTTATAACAGAAACACTTCATGCTTAATTGCGATTTTACCACATGGAATATTAAAGAGTTGTACACTCAAGAAACAAGACTTTAGAAATGTAATATATTTCACTGATTTATCAAGGACACTCTTAAATAAAACTAATTTTTATTTTTTTAACTATAAGTGCTTGCCAATGTACCTTCAGGACATACTCATAAGTGAAATAAATAGGTCACAGATCTGTAAATATCGTATCTTTTTTCTGGTATGAGAAACTGAAGATGTAAATGAGCTCTAGAATATATGGTAGATATTGTGAAATAGAAAATATGCAAAGGGAGATGGGGTATAGGGGCAAGTAACAAGGGAAAGAAAAAATATGGTAATAACAAAAGGGAAACAAAGGTTATGTATATAGGAACAAGGGGTTGTAGCGTGGGTAGGGGAATGGGAAAAAATGAGGAAGTTTGTCATTTGCTGGTACAAATTCTCAATATTGTGTGCGATTATGATGTGTATATATAATCTACCAATAAAGATTCAAATTAAAAAAAAAGAATACAATGACAGCAATACAGTTCTGTGTCTCTGCTTTGATTTGTACAAAGGTACCAGCAGTTCTAACCTTTGATTTAATCCTCCCTAACACACAGAAGCTTTTGAAAATGTTCCCTACGTTTGGAGGATTCATTGGAACATGAGTTGTTTTTCTCCAAGTTGACCCATGACTTTAGTCTCCCTGCTTCTCTCATTGTACTGAATTATCACTTGGGCTTCACTAACTGATCTATCTACCTTTGTAAAGCTTCAAGTTAGAAGAAGCCAGCACAGGAGAGTGGTCTCTCAGAATCCAATTTGTGTTGAAGGAGGCAGCAAAGTTGACTTAAAAAGCCTCTGAGAGACTACTTTCTCAACAGAGTGCACTGGGAGGTCAAGGGCAGAGTGGGCTTAACTTAAGTGAGCCACCCGGGGATGAATTTGGTCCTTGTTCATAAACCCCTCAAAACTTCAGTCCCTTGCTCTTCAGACAGTAAATTATTTGATATGTTTTAATTAATTCATTTTTAATCAGACTACCCAGTGTAAATTTTTCTTTAACCAGGTAAAACCTTGTTAAATATACAAGTACAATTATTAACATGAATATGTGATTTTTCTAGGAAATCTGAACTATTTTGTTATTAGTTTAACCCCTACATATCTCTCTTCTACTAATGGATTATTAATGGATCCCTTCGTCTTCTCATTACAAACCAGGAGGCAATGAACTTTCTTGAATACTGCTCCTTTAATGTGTACAAATGACTTTATTTTTAATTTACTTAGTATTATGCACATAAAAAAGGAATAATGGGTCAAATGTTATGTACATATTCAGATTTATTTAACAAATATCAAAGAGTTCAATGTATCTTTTCACCAACAATATAGGAGAATTTACAACTCTATATAACCCTGCCAAAATAGGACAAAATTTTCCAATGGGATAAGTGTAAAATAGGAGTTCTTGTGGTTGAGGTTACATTTTCCTGATGAATAATTAGACTGAGAATTATTTCATGTAGTCAACTTCCATTTTCATTTTCACTTGTTTATTTCTTATTCATATTATCTTTATTCAGTTGTATCACTTATAGTAACTATGTATCCAAGATATTATCAATTATTGTTCTTACTGCTATTTTGGTCAATAAATTATCTTTTTGATTTGCTGAAGTGTCTATTATAGAGAATTTTCTAATTTAAATGTGATAAACGTGAATTATTTTTCTTCAAGCTATTAGTGTCTCTACATTCTATTTCCTTACCATAATATCATAAAAGTATTTTTTCTTTTAAAATTGCTCTCATTTTCACAAGTCCTTTATCCACATGGAATTAATTTTATATAGTTTGAGTTTTAACTTAAATTTTTCCTTTTTATTATAAATTTTATCAAGTATTGAATGTACATCTTTAAAAAATTGATTTTGTTGGTACATTTTATATACACATCATGATCACACTCAACATTGAGAATTTGTAGCAGTATATGACACAACTTAATTTTCATTTTCCCCCTTCCCCTGCCTATTCTACCACCCACCTCCCAGACCCTATATACACAAGCTTTGCTTCATTGTTTTTACCATCAAATTTTTATTTGTATATCTTTTATTATATCTATTCTCTAGCAAACACTGATATAGAGAACAATTAAGATTAGATCAAAACTTTTAGTAAATTATGAACAACTGATAGGTTTCTAAAATTACAGATTTTAATTCATAAACGTGTGATAATGTCTATATTTTAAAATTCCAGTTAACGTTATCATTTTCTCCATGGAGGTATAACATCTCTTGTTAGACTTATTTTGAGGTGCTTTATACCTTATGATACAGTAATATTGTGTTATATTTAAAGTTTGACTTTCAATATTTTAAGGAAATACAGAAATTTAATTGATTTTTGCAGTAATTTATATCTAGCTTTATTTCCATTCACTATGAAGACAAACACATTCTCCACAATGTTTGCATTTTTTTCATCTTTCTGTGCCTGCAAGGAACTCCACTACCAACTTTACCAAAACTAAGATTTTGCTTTTTCTTTATTTAAAATGAAATGCATCTCTTTTTGTCATAAAATATATTTAAGTTTTTGATAATTACTTTCTCAGATTAAAAAAGTTTCATATTATTTCTACTCTCTAGAAGTTATTTTTTAAAAAAAACTATTGAATGAATGTTTAACTCTTCATGATCTATTTAAATAACTGGTTTGTATTCTGTTAATGAGAATTATGTAAATATTTCTAATATTAAGTCAGTTGGCAATGATGCATTTTAAGTATATAGCTCATTTAGTTTTAGTATAATGTACTTCTTTTATACCAAAATTCATAGTGAAGGTTGTCTTACTATTTTCCTTTCTCATGTATTTTTTAAATTTATTTTTATCTTTATTGGTACATTGTATGTATACGTCATGATCACACTCAACATTGGAAATTTGTACCAGTATATGACACAATTTAATTCTCATTTATTCCATTACCCTAGCCACCCAGTTTGTGATAGCTAAATCTTGGAAACAACCCAAATGCCTATCAACTGGAGACTGGACAAAGAAAATGTGTTTTTTTTTCCATAAAATAGAGCATTACTCTGCCTTAAAGAATGATAAATTTGAGTCATTTATACTCAAGTGGACCTACCTTCAGGACATAACTCATAAGTGAAATAAATAGGTCACAGATGTGCAAATATCATATCTATTCTTTGGTATGAGAAACTGAAAATGTTAATGAGTTGTCATGTATTCTTTTTTGTAATCCAGGCTTGCTATTTCAGATTATAGATGGGAATGTGGAATATTTCTTGCCTCTTTTCAGTTTCTATCATATTAAGATTATCAGTTCCATAAACATAAGGTAGAGTGTCTGAGGGTGGTTATTTGGGAGATGATGAGCACATTATAAAACTCTAATTTAAAGTATTGGGAAGTTATGCCTATGCTAGATAATGTAATCTCATTTCCCTTATTTGTGGCTGTTAATAACAGTCATTATTTAAATTATATCCTACATCACATCTTCCCATTCTATTTTCCTATATTTTGAGCTAATTCCTTTTATAGTTTTTTCAATTGAATGTTTATCTTATTAATTTTTAGTATTTCTTCTCTTCAAATAAAACTCTGACTTTACTTCCAAGTCCCACTTTCACTGTATCTCCCAAGTTTTACTTTGTAATAGTTAACTGGCATCAATTTTCAAGTATTAAATAATTACATTTAAGTAGTTGGTATTTTCTATTGTAATTTTTTTTGTTTTTGAGACAGGGTCTCGCTTTGTAGCTCAGGCTGGCCCTGAGCTCACTATGTAGCCCAGGCAAGCCTGGAACTCAGCAATCCTCCTGTCTCTGCCTCCCGAGTGCTGGGATTACAGGTGTGAGCCACCACGTCCGGCACTTGTAATTTATTTTTAACCAATCACTTTCTAAATTTTTATTTTGTTTTTAAGTGTTGCCAGTTTTCTTCACCTGTTGTTAATATGTATTTACAGTGATTTTTCATTTACTCATTATTCCAGTAACATTTCCTCTTATATTTTATCTGATATTAATTTGGCTGTCCAAAGGTTTTTCTTTTGTAATTATTAGTCTGTAATATACTTCTTATTATGTTATTTTTACTTTTACCATTTCTATGTTCTTCTGCTTTATATTCATCTTTCATGAACACCTTGTGCTGAAAAGGTGTTCATGAAAGATGCACCTACATGTCTACCTGCTTTTCTAATTTGAGAATATCTACATTTTAATTATTGAAAAGTTACTGACCTTAAATTGGTATTTTTAGGTTAAAGGCTAAGATTTTTGCTCAATTCTTCCTTTATAAGTTGCATTTTCTACACATTTCTTCATCAATAGCCTCTCAATATTTTATTTCTTACATTGCTCCTTAGTTATCTTACACTGTCAGTTATAGAAAAATGTTTATTCCTTTAAAAGTAATCTCAGATACTCTAACATATATATATATATATATATAGTATTGGGGATTGAACTCAAGACCTTGTACTTGCAAGACAGGTCCCAGAACCACTGAGCTAAATCCCCAGTTTTTAACATGTATATTTACCTTAGCACACTTTAAAGTTAATAAACTTAAATTTTAAGCATTATAAGATTATTAAGACTTTTTCCCTTCATATATTTATTATGCTTTTAAGTGGTATTTAAGTCTTAATGCTTTTTTTTTTTTTTTTTTTTTTTTTTGCTGTACCAGGGATCAAACGCTAGCCCTTGTGCATCCAAGGTTGGCGCGGTACCCCTTGAGCTAAATCCCCAGCCCAATACTCTTAACTTATATTTAGTTTCATCTTGATTACTACACTTCAAATTAGTTATTATTATTTTCTTATGCATTTAACACTTGTTAATCATGTCAATATTTTTTTTCTTTAATTATCTCATTCTCAGTTTTTCTCATGTTCAACCACTTCACTCTTGTATTATGTGTTTTTATAAATCATTCCTTAAATTTGTTGTTGGTAATTTGTCTGTGTTTGTCTGAAAATGATTCATTTTGTTTTTGACTTTCCTTGCAAACTTAGATGTACAATTGAGATTGTGGGGTATTTTGTCACTTTTTTGGTGTAATTTGATTATCTTCTGCCACTGTAATTTTCATTTTGCTATTTATTTTAAAAAGAAAACAAAATATGATGATACTCATAATGAAATATTCATAATGAAATTCCTACTTTAAATATATATATAAATTTTTTTCTGTGTAATTTTTAAACTGTGATAATGAGAGTCAAAGAAAAAAGGATACTTGTTATTTGAATTCAGACTGTTACCAGATTTCAGATTGTAAACAGTGAATATCAAGTAATCTTCTAAAAATCAATTTAACTATATGTGTAGAACTTTCAAAAAGCCTGTACCAGTAATTTCATCTCTAAGGCACACAGAGAGATAGCTACTTAAAATGTCACTTATTACAGGCCTTTAAGTCAAAATATGAAGGCAACATAGAAGTTCAAACTGTTTTAATAGACTATTATGTAGTCTGTAAAATTATATTTTTGAATAATTAATAATTATATTTAAATTTTATTAAAACTATCAAACAATATATTATCACATAAAGTTAAGTATAAGGGTACGCAGATTCCTTTGCAGGTATTTATGCAATGTTGAGTTTGTATGTAACATTTTTTATTTTTAGAAAAACTATCTAAATTCGATACTGTAAAGAAATATCACTTCACAGTTAAAAACAAAATACATATTCATAATAACCCTAACTATTGAGTGAGTATCTTAGAGTATGGTGCTATTATTGATTACATCATTCGACCATGGTAATGTGAATGCAATTTCTTTACAGATATTTTTTTTCTCTTATTGATATGAATGTAGGTTAGACCCATGTTCAATGGTGTTGCTATCAATTGTAAAAATATGTGGCCCATTATGAGTGCCCGATCCATCAATAGGGTTCTGATGTCTTCTGTCACCCTTGCTTCCTCAGAGTCATCTGGGTGAATCTGTTTCTTACTTTTCCTGTTATATTTAACTTTCAAAGACTTGCTTCACTTACTCTGCCCCTTGTACACAGATTCTCACTCTTCTTGAGGAAGGCTGCTCATCTCAGCTCTTCTTTACCCTATTTTCCCTTAGATCTCTGTTTTTTTGCTTCCAATTCCCTGAAACTATCAGCTTCTCTCATTAGTTGAATAGTATATTATGCATAGAACTAAATTATCAACCATCTTTAAGCCAAGTGCTTTTAATGGTTAAATTAAAGAGAAAATTACTTCATGTTTTCATATTTTAAAAAATTGTACCATATTACATTTTGAAAGTGCTCTATCTTTAGTAAAATATATAATTGGGGTGAAATACTACATTTCTGTTGACATTATGAAACATCCCATTTTTCTTTTGGGCCAGAGAGAACTGATGTGATCCAGGATTTTGTTCTTTTCCAGAAAAGATGAGCAACTTTGTAAGAAACCTTAAGGGAAAGGGAAGAAAAAACTTCTTGTATAACAAGTGCAGCTTGAGAAACCGATAATTTTACAAGAGGATTTTTGGCTCAGTAAAAGGAACAAATTTTACAGCCTCAAATAGCAATCTGAAATCCTTTAAACTGATGTGGTTGCTTTTGAATATTAGGTATTTTCTAGATTTCTTTTAAACAGCAGGTAAAATTGAACTTGGATTTCTCACTTCTGAAAATTAAACTGCCTCACAGAGTATCAAATAATTCAAATACTCCTACATGTCCTTAATCTTTTAAGGTACTATTTTAGAAGGCAACTTTGATATCTATCTTGGCTTCTTTATGGCAATACTGTGAGAGGGTACATCAGATAATATATAATAATGCATTGTGCCGTTATTAGGGTGGCTTTTGAATTAGACTGGATTTGGAATCCACTCTGGTGGTGGGGAAAACACTTCTAGCATGTCTGGCTGGGGTGGAGGTGTGGTCTTGGGTCCATGTCTGGCTCATCCTACTCACAACTCTGGTACTCCTCCCCTGCTCTGCTTTCTGGCCACCATTAACTAAGTACCTTTTCTCCGTCATACCTTTCTTCCATGGTGTTTTCTGCTGTGGAGCTAGCTGATCATGGACTGAACACACAAGAGAATTAAACCTCTCTTCCTTCAAGGTATGGGGATGCTAGTGTAGCTCAGCAATAAGAAGCTGACTAATATACAGTGTAAGCTTTCAAGCACTATATTAATGTAGGACTAATACTGAAAGGGCAGCTTGCTTATGAAATTTTATGTAAAAATAATATTTTTCCATTCCCTTATTAAAGTGACTCACTTTCTGTAGGTCAGGGGGGTTTCCCTTCAGCTGTTATTTTTCTGTTTGCCAAATACTAAGAGAACTTCTAATAGCAATGACCAAGCGACAAGTCGCTTGTCATTTAGCTAGCAATAATATTAACAATCATGAAAGTACAACTTAACCTTTACCATGTGTACTGCGTGTGCTTCAGGTACTATGCCAAGCACTTCATCTTTGTTGAGCCTTTCTCCACAATGTCCCCAAAGCCTCACATCCTCCGAGATGAGTATTTGAGAGTGACTAGCTCACAGTTTATGATACTGTATCAGGCTGCTGATTGGATTGGCACAGTTCTGTGTATGACTGAATGGATTTACCAAAGGCAAAAGAGCCACTCAGGGTGTGATATGAGCCAGCCAATAAGCTTGTGGCCAAAATGGAATTAAAAGGGAAAATGAGGCTGCTACTTTCTGTCTGCATGACATGGACTGTTTCTCCTCTGTTGTGCCCTTTTGCCATGCTGCTCTGCTTGGCAGGCATCTTACTATGGTCTCAAATCTCTGCAAACTGAGTTGGAATAAACTTTTACCATTGTTACAGCTTGTGGTTAGATGTCGACCCCAAGCCTCATGTAAATGAGGTGGGGCTTTTTCAGAGGGGGCTGGATTCAGAGCGTGTGAGGCTGGCACTGACTCGTGGTGCACTGCTAGGTTCAAAGGCACAAGGATTAAGGCTGTGAAGGTCATTGCCCCAAGTAACCTGGTTAAGATAAAGGAGCAGAAAGATGCTGTTAACATCCCTTGTCTCTTTGTTTTGCTCCCTTCTCTCCCACAAAGCACTATTTCTCCTCTGTGGAGCCCTTCTGCCAAGACACCCTGCCTTAGAGCCAGCTGAGTGTGGACTGAAAACTCTACAGACTTTTTGCTAATAAAACTTACCCCCTTTAATAATAGGTGTCTGTTTTGTCTCAACAGCAAGAAAAAATACCTAAGACACTCCTTCATTGATGGAATACTCTTTCAACTTGTGTTTCAGTGATAAAAAGTTAACTAAGACAATCTATTTAACACTCAAAACCAACATCCTATATTGATATAATTACTTTACTTGAAAGGAATATAAAAATTCATTGTGGTTCATTCACTCATTTAATGAGTTTACATTGAGTGCTAAGTCTATTCCTAACACAGTGTTAGATGGGAGAGAAAAAGATAACCAAAAAAAAGCTCTTTTACCATAGGGATTTATGGTTGATGAAAAGACAGAAAACAATGAAAGAAATAAGCGTATCTCACAATGTACTAAGTATTCTGCAGAGCATTTGAATTGAGTGACTTCATTAGAAAGAAGTTAGAAAAGACTTTCCTGTGGAAACTCTGAAAGACAAAACTTCAATAATATGAAGGGGTAGTCACTTACAGGCCAGCAGAGAGAACCATAAGTAGGAAGGTCCAAAGACAAGATAAGAACTGTGATGAAAATTATGGCGAGGTGGAGACAGAATTAGGATATGTTTGGAAGTGGAAATTGAAAGAATTTTCTGTTGAGTTGGAGACAGGCATGAAGGAACGGGAGGAATTAATCGTTTTTGGTTTGTTGACTTGTTTAGAAGACAGAAATAGGTTGGATTTTTCAGATAATGGAGAGGGTGGGAAGGCTTGGAAAGAGAACAAGTTACCATTTTCCCTTTTGAACATTTTCTTTTTACTTTGGTAAAAGTTATATAACAATTTGAAGGTTATAAAAAGAAACAAAGCTTTTGTATATAGAGGGTGGGGTTGTAGGGGGTCAGGGGAATGGGAAAAAATGAAAATAAGTCATGTCATATACTGGTACAATTCTCAATGTTAAGTGTGATCATGATGTGTACATAAAATGGACCAATAAAATAAATTTTTAAAAGTTGTATATTAACTTGTGTCATATACTGGTACAAATTCCCCAATGTTATATGTGATTTTGAGATGTATATAAATTGTACCAATAAAGATCTCAATTAAAAAAAAAGTTGTATAACTTACAGTCACCAGTTAAACCATTGTTAAGTGTACAGTTCAGTAGCATCACACTCAGTCACCTTTTCATACAACTATACACCTCTAGAACTTGTTCATATTCTAAGAAAAACTCCTTATTACTCTTTCCTCTAAAGCCTAGAAACTACCATTTTCCTTTCTTTACTATTTTGACTGCTGCAGGCACCTTATGTAAGAGTATTCTTCTTTGGATTGGCTTCTTTCACTTAACATAATGTCTTCAAGTTCTATTCATGTTATAGCTTATATCACTCTGTCCTTTTTCTTTCTTTAAGTAGGCTTTATAATTTTTAGATAAGCTTAAGAGTCAGAGCAATTTTGAGAAGAATGTATGAAGAGTTCCATATACTCCCACCCCGCACATATGCATACCTGCCCTATTGTCAACATCTTCCACAAGAGTGGTCCATTTATTATAACCAATGAAGCTGACAAGTTACTTCTTGACTTGATAATGTCAGGAAGTCTAATAGCCGAGGTAAACAGATGATGGTTCGTGAAATGGAAGGTACGTGGTAGAGACATAGCTCAGAAAACAGATGATACTCAAAGTTGAAGATGAAATGAGGTTCCCCTGGGAGAGTGTGGGAAGCAAAAACGAGTGTGGAAGGTCAAAACAAATGTGTGTTCAGAAACCAAACAAGGAAGAAGGAGAGAGCAACAAAGACAGAGGAGAAAGGCTGGATACAGTGTAGAAGAGAAGCCAGGAGGACACAGTGTCAGGTGAGCCAGTAGAAGACTCCCCTGAAGAAAGGTGTGAGGGAATGCAGTAGATGATGATGAAAGGTCTCTCGCCTAACATCTGTAAGAAAATGCAACCATATTTGGTGCCCTCACCGTTAATGGGAACTTCAACATGATTAAGCACTGTGGGGTTAGAGTAGTAGAGATGGGTGGTCACTTTTCCCAAAGTTATATGGCTTGTAAGAAGAAGAACTTGAATGCTAATCTAGGAAGTAGTTGAGGGCCCGAGAATTAAATTTATGTATTCAGTAACCCTTAAAGACTGTGCATCATTTACTGGTGAGTGTATATTATGATAACTTTCTTTGAATATCAGAACCTAGATGCCATGTATAGGTCATTACTCTAAATGAGTGATGGAGAATGTTGATAGTCAAGTCCCCAAACTGCAGCTGAAACCCACCCGTTTGTCACAAAGTGCCAACACTGCAATTACACCTGAAAAACTGAGGTTTTTGTTTAGAAAATACAACTCACACGGTAACAAACGTGTGTTTTCAAAGAAAAACAAATGACATAACCTCTGCTCTGAGTCATGAGTGTCTAAACTTTTGGTTTGCCCGAACCACATTTAGTGAAAAGGAGTTGTCTTGGAATGCATAAAAATGTAGGACAGCTATTGTATGTAAGTAACAAAACTTCCTTTATTTTTTTATATTTTTAACTTCTTAAATTATTTTTGAAAAATAACAATCCATGTAAAATAACTGGACAAGAAAACTAACACATCTGGAAAAATAAATGCCCGTCTTCACAGATACACAGGTAAGTAGGTTAAAAACACTATTCTTTGTAATCACTGTGTTTAACTCATCAACTTGCACATGTATACAGAGCGTCTGACCCGATGTATGCAGCCTCAGGTGCATGGTTGCAGGAGGTGGAGTCGGTGCTTCTCGGCGCCTCACCCTACACCACATGCCACTGGCATTCGTGCCTTCTGTATCGGAGCACTCTGCAATAAAGTCATGAAAAAAGATCAGTATAATCCCAGCACTCTGTGAGGCTGAGGGGTGGCAAGTTAGAGGCCACCCTGGGCGATTTGCAAGACCTTGTCTCAAAGTAAAAGCCAAAGAGACTTAGGATGTTTGAGGCCTTGGGTTTGATCTGCAGTATAGAAAGAAAGAAATGGGGGAGGGAGGGAGGGAGAGAGAGGGTGGGAGAGGAGGAGAGAGGGAGTAGGGAGAGCAAGAGAAGCAGAAAGAAAGGAATTCGGCGTGGACAACATACTGTTAAAACTGGGCAACCCCCAACCCCTATATACATAAGCTCGCTTTCCCTTTTTATAAACTGTCTCATTTTTTTCTGGTGGGCAGGGGAAAGGGGAAAATAAACGAGAATCAAGATAGTCACGTACAGGTACAAATTTTAATGTTGAATGTGATCATAACATGTCTGTAAAATGTACTGCTATTCTCAATTTAAAAAGCTATTACGTTAAAAAATATTTAAGCTTAAACTGGAAAAATCAAATCAAAAAGCTAAAAAACCAGCATAGGACTTTATGGGCCTTGGCTTTCCCTAACAGCACCCTTCCTGGTAGTGGTAGTTCTTCAGCTTCAGAGTCTCCCTTTGGTCTTTCAGCCCTTCTAACAGCCTTGTAGTCAGTTTTGGGCAACAGATTCCTCCGAAGTGGAAATAGCTCTATTAGTTTCTGGGGTTTTTTTTTTGCACACACTAGATTTTTCTCAGATGTGACAACATAATAAAACACAAAATTTTAAGGAAACAAAATTCACACACATGCCCTAGAACCACTAAATACAATTCCATTTATCTCCTTTCTCATGAGTAAGACTGAGTTCATGCAGATGCGTTTCCTTCGAATAGATTTAAACTTAGGACTCACATCACAATTCAGAGTCCTACTTGGTAATAACTCTTCCAGGGGTACAAATGCCTAAAAATGTAGGTTGTTATTTCATCAGGATGTTGTATTTTCTTTTCTGACACCAAAAATAAGTGCAGAATTCATATTGTGTGGTGCACTCAGAGTCCACATGGAAAGACAGGCTACTTGAAGTTACACCGCATGCAAGAAGTAGCATTCATCCGGGTCCTACCACCCAGTGTGCGCCTTCCTTTCTCGTCACATAAATTAAGGAGTTAAAGAAAACAAACTTTCATTTTGCATCTCTCAGGCTTTAAAGTCCAACTTTATTTCTTATTCATTCAATAACTTGAGAAGTCTACTTTTTGCCCTTATTCTCCATTTTCTAACTCTCAAATGGGAATACTACTGTCCACCAATAGGATGATGTAGAGAATTACAGAATTTAACCTGTGTCTGTTAAGTAGTATAATTAATAGTCTCATATTTTCTTAGTTCTAAATCCCTGTTAATTTTAAGGTTTATAGTTCTTTAAAACACTTTAGGACTATAAGGAAAACTCCACTGCAAAAACTGAACACATAAATTCAAAAGGAATCATTTATGTATCATTCAAATATGAATATAATAGGGTCCTGGGGAAATGCAAGGTATTTGTCAGGTACCTTTCTGGAGCAAACATTTAATTTAATCATCTTAAATTTGCTCCTCTTCTTGTGGAGAATAAACAAGACTACAGTATAGTGGGAAAATTATTGAGTCTCAAGTGGAGCAGAGTGGTGATGGGGAAGACGACCGGTCAAAGAGATCTGTCTAACAGGAGATGCTGACAAGGTGCTGTCTTTAAGCATATGGGGTATGGCTAGGAAGAAAATATGTAAAATATTGCACTAATAATTTTTATGCAGTAATTACTAAAATAATCACGTTTTTCTTATGAACCTTTAAAGATTACAGGAAAACACACATAAGAGGAGTTGCTGTCTCTATGTACTGTCCTACGGGTTACAATCATGTAGCTATGCCGCCTCATACCTGCTTAATACTAGCTCTCCTTCCTTCTTTGAAGTAGCCCTGTCAGCCTTCATTGTACTTCTTTTTCCTGTCTCATTTCACTTTCTGTCTCCTTATTTTTCTGTTTACTCTGTGCAGTTCTGTTAAATCCAATAACTTTTGACAATTCCAGGATAAACTGATAATATTTGAGGTGGGTATAGACAAATAAAGTATGTTTCTAAAATTTAATTTTACTTAAAACATGTTTAGATGTAGCTGTCATTACATTTAAAGTGACATATGTGGCTTACAAAGGATTTCCAGGGGACAGTGGTATGCAAAACCTGTCTAATCAGTAGTCACTGGCCACAGGTGGCTTTTTAGATTTAATTAATACTGAGGAATACTAAAATTTCAATTTCTCATTTCACTACTTAAATCTCAAATGCTTAGCAGCCACATGCAGCCACTAGCTACCATGTGAACAACTCAATATTTGACATCTTGATCATAGTGCTAGGTTTTATTCGACAGTACCATTCTAGGAAATTACCTAAGAAATGGCCAAAGTAAAACAAGGAAATCTGAAACAAGGTCAGTATAGTTGAACAAATAGTTCTTACAGCAAAGAAGGAAAAGTGATAGTCAAATTTATTGTTCAAAAATTTAAAATATTGTGAAATACACAGGTTGCATTTTGGTGGCGAATTACTCAGGCAATCTCAACAGACAGCATCAAATGTTTTTACCATCAAGTTTTAAATATTACCTCCAACTGTACAGCACACCACTGTGTACTGTCACAAGTCAGCTAAAACACTTGTAAACACATGTCATGTCAGTCATCAAGAAGAAAGGTATAATTACACCTTTAAATGTGGTGATGCATTTTGAAAGTAGTGTATAATTTTCTAGAGCAGAAACCTTTGTGAACATATCTTTCCCTGAGTGTTTATACAGTCTGACATCTTCAGGTTTATTCCAATCAAGTGCCCCACTGTGAACAAGCCAACTGCTGACAAAAGAAACATTCATTGTTTAACTGCCTCTCATTGAAAGAGTGGAAGGAGCAGCATAGGCCTGAGGTCACAGACGGACAGATCAGGCAAGAGAAGGGACCAGCAAGCTTGGCATAGAATTGGTGCACAGCATTTTACCAAATATTTGATACAGAGAGGCTAAATGTATTTCTTTCCTCTCATAGATTGACAATTTGAGGATATGTGCATATATATACTCACAACACTAGATGCCATAAAATACATGCATATTTTATGTTATAGACATGTAATATAATATATAAATTATTTTTATGTATAACTTCCATGGTACCTACTGTAGTATCTCACATACTTCAATGCTCGATAAATACTATTTGATTTAGAAGGCCAGGGTTAAATTCTATAGAGATCTCTCAAAAATGAAAAAGACTGACTTTTTCTTAAGCAATTCTCTTTCTTAATAATTCAAGCTATGAGAATCTACTCTGTGAAAAAACCATTGCTCGCTATGATGCTTGCTAACATAATTTATCAGAGTACAGAATTCTGTTTCACTTTTATTGAATGGAAATACTAGCCTATACTAACTGTTCAAATACAATTCAGTAAACATGATTTTGATTTCTTTTATTTATTCATTGTTAAAAAAAGTATGAAGTGCAAGAGCTATCTTCGGCACTGGGAAAAAAATAAATGTCTTTATCTCTCTTTACAAATATCAAAAGGTAGAGTAGCATCACTGTGTTAGAGGTATCTGTGTAAAATCTGGAATCTTTAAATGTTTCTAAGGCCACCAGTAGACATATCTTTTATTTCACTTTCATTTTGTCCTTTCCTACCTTAATTTATTTTAATGTGTTCTTCATAAACTTTATATTACCGAATTCTTTCTCTCGGTGTTGTTATTCATTTACACAATTAGACTTGCCTCATCATTTGAAAAAGGAATTTAAACCATTCACATCAATGGTGAATAGCTTTAAGAAACATTACCATGAAGCCTTCTCATTTGTTCTTTTCTCAGCATTTACTTTTACTCCCATATTCTAATTTGTGTGTATTTTTTCCTTTCCCCCATAATTAAAATTTCCCTTACCCTGTACTGTTTTTCATAGAATTTATACCCCTCTAGAGTTGCTATTTAAATGTTTTTATTCCTACCTCAGGTCTTTTAATTTAATCTGATCTTTCATTTCCTTCATTCACTTACTTTGATGCTGAAAGAATGGTTTTATTTCATTTCTGAGCTCAGAAGTTCACATTTTTATCAAAGGCTTAATTCACTTAACCTCCTCAATCGCCAAAACAATGTTCTGTCGAGTTAGATCCCATCTCATAGAAAGAGACTCATATTTCTCAGAGGACACTAATTTTGATTCTTGTAAATTTTCCTTCAGATTGCATTATTAACTCTATTTCCTCAAAGTTTTTATTTCTACTTGTATTCTCTTATACTACTGGTTTCACAAAATGTTTGTGTTTGTTGATCATATGATTAACTTTTCATTTGGAATTCTTTCTGTACATGCATTATTCAGGATTTGAAACACTGCTTCTCTGTTTTACCTTTAGGACCTGGCCAATGAATCATCAGCTTCTGGGTTTAAATCAAGATTCTGCCAGTTAAAAAGAAAATGTAGCCAGAAGGGTGGTGCACACCTCTAATCCCATAAAAAAGTGGGATGGATATATTTCTCAGTGAAAAGTCCATGGATTCAATTCTTCTACTGCCAAAAGAATTTAAATTTAAACTTCAAAAAATTAGTAATTTAATAAAAAGTCTGATGACATAGTTCCATCCCTAGATTCACAAAAAACTATTAGAATATTTTTCAAGGAAGTTTAGAAAATAAAAATCAACTTTTACCAGATTGTAAGTGAACCCATAATATAAGATATGATTATTATATAAAAACTATGAACCTATTTTAATCTTCTGTTCTGTGCAACTATGAAGTGGGATATGTCAATTTTAGAAACACTGAAATGATATAAAGTGTAAATATCAGAAAAGTATAAATTTTGGTTAGAAGAAATAGAATGAATAAGTAAAATAACTACCAAACTTTTACAGGAAAGCTGATGTCATAAAAAAGAGATCAAAGAGGAAGTCAAGACTGATTCATTTATGTGCAAATGGATACACCTGGAGGACACACTAATAAGTGAAATAAATAGATCACAGATAGGCAAACACCAGACCTTTACTTTGATTTGAGCACCTGTAGATGTAAATGAGCTCTAGAAAGTATGACAGTTTTTGTAGAATGGGAAGTTTCCAAAGGAAATTTGGTGTGGGAATGTAATAAGGGTAGGGAATAAATAGGATTCTGAAAGAAAATAAAAAAGCATGTATATAGGGGGTGGGGTGGTGTGGGTGGGTAGGGATATGGGTAAAAATGAGAATTAACTTGTGTCTTATATTGGCACACATTCCCCGATGTTATGTGTGATTGTGAGATGTATATAAATTGTACCAATAAAATTTTTTTTAAAAAAGAGTAAGTCAGAGGGGCCCGTACTGCAGCGTGTTTTGTTTCATTGTCAGTAGGAATGAGCTAAGCTAAGTACTCTGGAGTTCTTTTGCCAAGAGATGTTAAGGTTTTAGTACAGGTGACACCACATATAAACCACACCTGTGAGGCCTGGCCACAAGGGTATCTCCATAGGACATCAGTGTACTAATAAAAAAACATGTGTATAAACTAAATAGACAATAACAGTGGGACGCCTTCTTATAGAAAGATCTGGGAAGGAAATTAGGAGGGGTGTGTGCCACTTAAGGAAAGTCACCAAAGAAACAATTTCTTTTTATGAGATATGAATATTGTTTTATAATTATTTTACATTATATTAATTATTAATATACAATTTATATTATGTTAATTATTAATGTAATGTTTTCTATTTTATTAATATTATTTTATATTAATTATTTTAGATTAACATTATTTTTATAATTTATTTTGAGTCAAAGACAGAGCCGTCCAGTGCTGAGTGCCCTGTGGCTGTTCCGCATGTTCTTCCTGTTTCACTGGCCGAAGGGATCAGGTGCTGAGAAAGGAGGGCACACAGTCCACTGGCTGCTTATATGAGCTGTCTTGTGTTTGGTTCATTTGTAGTGGCCCATTTCAGAAATCTCTCTTTTGTTACCACTGGATGTGGAATAAGAACAGAAACGAGAAAAGGGAAAACTCCATAGTAGAAACCAAAAGCTACAGTATAGGCCTCAGACTATAGGCAAGAATTTGGATATGTCCTTTCTTTGAAAACCAATATTCTCCCAGTTTTATGTGCCCGACACTAAGGTTTTAACAAGCTATGGGGTCATGCCACAGGATTTCAAAATACTACATTAAACAGTTACTAGTTTCATTTTTGTTCCAGAATAAATGGCTTTCTGTTACTCTTAAAGAATAATTTCAATAGTCATGCTGGTCATAATGTTGATCACAGTAGAAGCTTTAGAAGATGTGCTTCTTAAAAGACCTCAGGAAGCACTTTTTGTTTTTTTAACCAGTTCAGCCAAAGCACTTATCCAGTGGAGCTTAAGAATTTAATGAAGGGGATTGTCTAAAACTTAAAGCACAGAAACTACCTTCTGGAATTCCTTCTTAATTTTTCTTCTATTATCCTTATTTGAGTCTGAGCGTTTGTCATGGTTTCTACCTGGTATTTCCCCCAGTTGCTGTTAGTCTTCTAGATTAATCTGTGGCTCAGAGTAGGATGGAGGGAACTGACAAACTTGGCGCAAGCTTCCTTTGCTTTATCTTGCAAAGGAGGAGATACCTCGTTTTTTATACTTCATAGAAATGTAAGAGAAAACAGTACATTAGCGTGTAAGGTAAGGTAAAAATTGTAAATCAGGTTAGTCAAAACTAGTCTCATTTTAAAATTATAATACTAAATTTCTTCCTTGGTAATAAGTGCTTTTCAGCATCTAACAGTACAATTTACCTTTAGTAAAAGTAAAAATTCAGAAAGACTGATTTTTTATCTTGTGTTGAAATCTGTTTAGTTCACCAGTATTGCCGGATCTAGGCTTGAAAAGTGACATTAAGCAAAGTAGTAATAACAATTACAGAAACTGAGCAAGAGTCTTTCCCAACTAGATAAATGAAAGCTTAAACCGCTGACAGAAGGCTTTCACATTACTTGAAAATCCCTCTTCCCGGGTCACCATTACTCAAAGAAGGGCCTGCTGAAAATAAGAAATTCACAGCTATCCTGCTGACACACAGAGAAAGAAAACTTCAAAGTAAACCTTGAAGAAATGATTTTTAAAGCAGTGGAGCTGAGGCTTGACCCAGTAATAGATTTTGAAAGGGTGTTTGGTATCTCTGCGGTAAGTCGGACCATCCGGCAGACAAGGCTCCCGATTTGAGAACGACCAAGCTGGAGGCGCCTTAATAGTGATATTGATTGACTATAAACAAAGACAGACGGAAGTAACCAGGAGAGTAGACAAAAATGTATTCTGGGAAAAAGGTTATTATCCTCCTTCGGGATGACTAATACAACAGCTATAGAAATTCATTGTACAACAAATATTTGTTTGAGATCCTACAACGTGCCTGGCACTGGATAAAAGACACATTTCTAACCCTCAAGGCATTTGCAGGGAGGTCAGCGGAAGGCAGGAAGAATTTGCGGCTTGCAGGCAAAACTCAAACCCGGCACTTTCGCATTATCAGTAACCCGCACTCTATTGAATTGCTCCCCCAAAAGAACTGTGCCACGCGGAACGACTCTCATTGTTTTCTGTCACAAAATAGCTCGGTAACTTGGAGCCCTCTCTTCACATCTTGGGCCTTAATTTTCTCTTGGCCACAGACGAGGCAGGCCGAGAACAGTGTGGGTTGGGAAGAAAAGGACAAATTATTTCTACCTCTCTTTTCCAATTTTTCCATTGAATTTTGGTCTAAAAATGATAAGCATCACAGTAGTAAAAAATGACTTTCTCAGATGGGAAGGAGAAGAAGAGACGGACTGGAGGAGTGAGGGAAAGGAGCTGAAAAGAGAATGAAGATGTCCGTGCACCAGCTGCACATGAGGAATGTAAACCGTATACACTACACACATGTACTAAGGAAAAAATGATCTGAAAAAAATGTACAATATAAAGAAAATAAATAATATGACCGCTCGAAGATTTCTGTGAGCGGAATCATTGCAGGAACCGATTGGCAGCAGATCTGTTGGGGGTTATTTGAGACAGGCAGGGAGCGACTGAGACAGTGGGATCATTCGTTGCCTGGGCACTCTCACCCCAGGGTTCAGAGTCCCGCTTCCCAAGTTACACAGAAGATTTCACAAATGTTAAGTGGGGCATCCACCGTCAGTCAGGGAGACAGGGGCAACCAAGAAAAGCCACTCTTCCTTTGTGTGCTTTCCGAAGAATGTGATATAGTGGATTCCTTTGGCCTCTCATGTGTGCATAGCTCTACCAAACACATGATAATGGTGGTTGGAAACTCAGGCTTCCTCTCGACTGACAAAGGCTTCCAGCCCTCGAGATAGTCTTCCATCTAATCTATCGGTGACAGTGCTCTTCGAGAAGCATAGTGAACGAACTTTTGCCAGGTGGGAAACATAAACCAAAACCCTATAGCATCCAACAGAGCAAACAAATGCCCGGGTGACCCTGTAACTTCAACGTTCGTCCATTCCAGCATCTGGCGTCAGGCTGAGTTCTAGGACTGCAGGGATGGCAGTGAAAAGGAAAGCACCTTATCATCTAAGGGTGAGGAAAGTGGTACATATATAATGAATACAACCGAAGGCTAACTTCGGATAGCAATAAGCCCTGTTGCAAGTCACAGCTCCAAAACTTCTGGCTCTGGCCGTCACAATGGTCTATGCACAACTTTAACCAGCTTCATATAATTACTACTTGCTAGTGTCTCCCTGTGGCCTTTCCTGAGGACGGGCCTGTACCTGCCCTGGAGCATCTCGACTTGGATGCATATGAGAACCCACCAGGAGCTCAGATCTGCAGGCCTTGAGCAGTGGGTGTGGAAGCCTGGGCAATGCAAGATAAAAAGTATCTTCAGTGTATTTCCATGAAGCTCTCAGATGTATTTTACTAGGCATCCCAGAATGTGCCACTCAGTTGAAAATGCCTTCTTGTCTTTGCTTTCCTTCCCAACTCTACTCTTCTGTTCTTCACCCCCTGCTTCTTGAGAACATTCCCAAATAAATTACTCTTTTGTCTTGTGGTCTACTTTTGGGGGACACTGCAGCACTGAATCAAATAAGAGCCTGTGCTTCTGAGCTTGCCTATTCATGTACCCCTTATAGAGGATCATAATATGCTAAGAGGTGACATAGTGTCAAGATGTGGCTGAAGAAAGATTTCAGAATTGTTTTGCAGGCATAACATTTCTTTAAGTAAGGTGTTTTATATTAAAAGTCCATGTGGATTTTGCCTTATTCTCACCAGTTATTTCCAAGAATGTTTTAATATAAAGATAATGGCTTCATGACCCTTCCATAATGATCAGAGTTTTATGGCCACCTATGGGCTGGCTGCCTTATTTATAGTATTGCCACAAAAGTCACTTTTCTTAGTATCCTACTATGCAAATTCAGTGATGTCTTTTCTTTGCTTAAAAATTTTCAAGGAGCTGCTTGATGAAGTTCTGTGAAGTGCAAAATTCTTAACATGATTTACGAGGTCTTGCATAGCTGGCCCTGTATGTACCTTCCCAGCCATTAGCCGTCCTCTTGTTGACATATATCATCCAACTTTAATCATTTTCTTTT
>PVIC010023488.1:0-26809 GCA_004025085.1 Thryonomys swinderianus | reverse complement strand
GAGGCGCAGACACACACACACACACACACACACACACACACACACAGAGGTTGAGGGGCAGAGTCACACACACACACACACACCGGCCTCTGGGGACTTTCTGGAACGCTTCCCTTTAATGAACACAGTGCAGGGTGTTATATAGCACAGGTGGTGGGAGGGGTTTGCGGTGGCTGTTGGGGCTTGGTCTATGGTTGTCAGAGGAGGGTCCAACGTTGAGGAGGACCAGGAAATCTCCGGCCATGGCGTGCCCCTTAGCTCAATGCTCACTTTGGTCTCAATTTAGCCTATTGAGGGCCATGGGCTCTCTCAGGAGGCCAGAGACTGGTGTGTGGTGCAGTTGGCTCAGCCAGACCTGGATTTCACCATCAAGGCCTAGGTTTATGGGTGGGATACAAAGAGAACACACACAGATATTCACACACATGTGTACGTGTGCGCGTGCACGCACACACACTCCTTTAAAAGGCCAAATTTTTCTGACTTAGTTTTCTTCATATAATCATTACTTCAGGACAAATCAATAAATAAGCATATCCCTAAGAGAAAAGAATAGGAAAAGTGATGAAGCTGTAATACTGAATGAGAGTGGAAGATCAAATTAATAAAGTTTGGGTTTATATTTAAAACAATAGCCAGGCGTGGTGGCTCATGCCTGTCATCCCAGCACTCAGGAGGCAGAGGCAGGAGGATTGCTGAGTTCAAGGCTTGCCTGGGCTACATAGTGAGCTCACAGCCAGCTTGAACTACAAAGTGGGACCCTGCCTCTAAATAAATAAATAAATAAATACAAAACAAAACAATGAAGTCTTAGACAATGGCTTTCAAAACTGGACAGCTCCCCACGTCAAAAATACAAACCATGAATTAGAATTTTCTATCTTTGAGATGCCAGAGAGAATGTCTGAATACAAGGTTTTGATAAGTTTTGGTATTTAAGGCAGAACAGGAACCAACACAGTTTAGAATGACTTTTAATGGCACAGGTGGAAATAAGACCAATTTTCTGTTAATCAGAACATTAACTATACTCTCAGCACCTGGAGGGATTAAATTTTTAGTAGAAGAGAGATGCACACAGAGGAATGGACCATTTGAATACACAGTGGGGTTCGAAGCACAATTCATGTGTTCTGAGTTTGCAACTGAAGCAACCTGTTAGGTATTGCATGTCAGAAGAGTTTTATCATTGGGAAGATTTTAAATGGTGTGAAAGAGGGTGCACTGGGTGACATCGTGATCATCAGCAAATCTGCAGAGGATCTAAGCATAGAACAATGGTTTTGCCTTTGGCTAGTATGAAAAATTCAGAGGGACAGCTGTTCTGTCTGCCAGGACTGAAACAATCTACTTAACCTTTATTTTTAACGTTGTGTCTAAATTAACTGGTGGTTTAAAGCCGGATGGATACAACATAACTTCATGTTGTAGATTGTACAGGGATACCACATTTCAGAGTTTTGATGGGATCCAGCTCGTGTCTGGCATCAGTGTTAAACTTTTGGGTTCTGAATTCACTTTGGAAACTCCCTAACCTCTTTCTCCCTTAATTTGTACAAGAAGAACCTGACTATTTTAGTGCCTTCTCAAAAGATTTGGGGTTTACATCATTTTTTCTTTCTGGATTTCATTAAATAATTAAACTTGAATTTTATGTTTTCTTTTTAATTTCAATTCCATTAAATATTTCTTAGTCAATGAAATCTATAGATCCTATAAGGTTCATATATAACACTGACACAGTTAGGAATCTTTCCCTTTGGACATATAGGCTATTTTTGCTCTTAGGAAAGTTCTGGAAAAATCTGGAATGTGTGAAGTTCATGCATCATGATGTATTCAAAAGCTTTCATTTCCTGAATAACTCTTTCCCGCAATCTCCCCTGCGTCTTGCTAATATATAATAGAGCAACAAAAGATAAATTTTATGATTAATTGCTGATGTCCAGAAATCATTCCTCCCTGTGTCTTCTTGGTTCTGAATGACAAAAAGGGGTCCCGCTCTGTGGATTCTCAGAGCAGAACAGCTCAAGAGCAGCGTTTGAGCTCAGCTTTGTGAATTCCTACAAAGTTTAGGGAGTTCGTTCTGGAGTGGGGGAAGTTCAGCCACACATGGCCACCGACATGGAGGGATAAGAGAGATTTGAACAACCAAGTCAGATTCCTGCAATCATGAGCTCAGTGTTTCTGACATGTGCTCCGGAGGTAACATCTGGAAGATAAACACCAGTTGTTTGCAGCGCTAGGGAAGTAGGGGTTTGATGACCAGGCAGCTCATATGCAGTATTACTGGCACAAGTCTTTAGAGTTAGTATGAAATCGTATTTTGAGCACCAGCTTCTCAAGTATACATAGTGCAGAAATGTGCCATTTCTCTGATATGTAATTAGCATGGTAGAGGAGAGCTCATTTGTCTCTGTTTTTATTTTAAAAATGGAATTCTTTACATCATATGTACATCGCAATAAAGGACTTAAGACCTTTTAATACGCAATGTGGCTGCAGTTATATTAAGGAAGAAAACAAAGTCAGCATCAATAAAGCTGTTAAAAATGTTTCCCGAGGAGGTGTTAATATCCAAGATATATAAGGAAGTCTCACCATTCAATAGAATAAAGACAAATAACCCTATTAAAAATGGGCAAAAGATCGGAATAGACACAAATGGTGAACAGTATATGAGAAGGCGCTCACTAGCACTAATGATCAGAGGATCATAAATCAAAACCACCATGATATGTCACCTCACATCTGTTAGGATGGATTTCTTTTAAAATGTGGATGGAGTTGTAGGGGAAAGGAAACTCTGGAACACTCTCAGTGGGAATGTAAGTTGGTGTAGACTTCACAGGCCATAGTGAAGAGGAACCTCAAAACACTTAAAAATATAACTACTAAATAATGCAGCAATTCCACTGCTGGGCAGATGCCCAGAGGACTCGAGGTCACAATCTTGAAGAGATCCCTGCATTCCCATGTTTGTTGCAGCATTATTCATAACGATCAAGATATGGAAGCAACATAAATGTCCCTCAATGTATGAATGGCTAAGCAAAATGGGTTGTATACACATAGTGGGCCATTGGTCGGTCTAGTTCTCTGGTATGAGAAACTGAAGACACTGACCCAGAGGACATTATGCTAAGTGAAATAAACTGGATATAGAAAGACAAATACTATATGCTCCCACTTGTTTTTGGAACGTTTCCTCCTGAAGGCTGATCAGACCTCCAGCCACCTGATCAATAGTATGGCAGCAGGATAACAAAAGACAAGACAATATCGTTAGTGTGTAGATGGGGGGCCAGGATGGTCAGAGCTCTTATCAGGCTGAAGCACTCATGTCCTGGACCCTGGCACTATTTATCAAACACACAGCTTCTTGAAGGGGTGAGGGGCAGGCCAGGGAATGGGGAACAGAGTGCAGTGACGGCAGCGGGGTCCTAGCAACGAGGGAATGAGGCCCTCAGGCGGGATCAGCTCATAGATTCATGGGAAGTTTGTTCTTCCCACAGGTTAATTTCTGCCTCTGTAGAAGTCTTACGTAGGAGTCATTCTGCCCTCAGCTGCACTGTTGTCTTGCTGTCCAAGACCTCACAGCCTCATGGGTCCTTGAGGCGTCACTGTGACCAGGGGCACGGGGTGGTTATTTCTTTCACGTACACCAGCTCCTGGCTCTGCAGGCAGCCCCTGTGGGTTAACAGACAGACTCGGACTTTTCATATGAGAAGCCAATTTGTAAATGTGCAGCTTGCTCAGGGTGGTCTCCGTCAGTAGAATAAACTGCTGGAACAGAGAGGAGAGCTGAAGTTACCAGGGCCCGGAAAGAGACGGTAATGGGAAGAGGATCAAAGGGCACAGAGTTTCAGTTATGTAAGACAAGCAGGTTCTAAAGGCCTAGCAGGTGGCTTGGTACCTACAGCCAGCCATGCTTGCCACTGTCAAGTTTGCTCAGAGGGTGCAACTTATATTAAGTGTTCTTAGCAGAAAAAAATGGGAGAAGGACAGCGAGAAAGAGGGAGTGAGGGAGGGAAGGGAGAGAGAGAGAGGGAAAGAGAGATGAAGGGAGGTGTGAGGAAGGGAAGCAGGGAAGGAGGGAGAAACAGAAAGAGGAGAAAACTGTCAGAGGAGAAGATGTATATTTATGCCTTGATAGTGCTTACAGTTTCAGTAGTTTATACTTACATCAAACTCACTAAGTTATTTTCAGACTACGTACGTGCATAGAAGAAGGAAAGGGAAAATCACTATGCTATGATTTTTAAAAACAGAAATATTTGAACATAAAAATGTTTCTTACTGTGTCAGTTATCTATACTGCCACAGATACCTTTGATGACCAACTTTTAGTAAAGTGAAATTCTACTTTAGCTCATAGTTTCAGAGGCTTCAGTCCGTGATCGATTGTCCTTGTTGTCGTTAGACTTGTCAAAGAGTCATTTTACTAATTAACACTCTGTTTCTTAGTCTGGCAAGGATTTGTGCTTGTAAATGAGACATCATGGTGGAAAACATATGGCAAATTGAAGCAACTCACCCTGGTCCAGAAAGCGACAGAAGAAGGAGCTGAGTCCGCTGTCCCCTTGACCTTCTATCACAGTGACCTAAAATGGCTCCCTGGGCTCCACCTCTTGAAGTTTTCACTGTTTCTTGACAACGCCACACTGGGAACCGAGGCTTTCCCTCATGGACGTTGTGGGTCCATGATCCAAGATCCAGATCCAGGTGGCAGCATCTCCCAAGGCCCACCAGTCAAGGACCAGCAAGATACCAGAGCAGTTCTTCCCCGGGCAGGTGAGTCTGTAATGAGAGCCCCTGTGCCAGTGATGTCCTCTCATTTGTAATATCCTGTCTCTCTTCCAGGTTTGTATAGAAAGGTCCTGGAGTTATATATAGCATATGATTTTGGAAGAACTAATCAGTTAATTCTCTGTTTTAAAAAGTTAATGTGACTGATGTGTTTGAAATGAGCATGAGTAGTCAGTCACATTGTTTTCTCATGTGGTTAAACTTAGGTCTCATATTTTACCTTAACTCTCCTTTCTGCTTGCTATTCTGTGCTATCTGAACTACCTGGGAAACTCCTCTTCATACGTCAGAGCCCTATCCAGATGTATCTTCCTTGAGGAAACCTACCCTATATAAGAATGAGTGTTCTGCTTAGTCTGGCGAGGATTTGCCCTCACATATATAACATTTCTCGGGAGGTATTTCCACTTTGCTAAATGACATGAAACCTGGTTTAGGATTAACCTTACATGGGAAAATGGCCAGCCAAGGGTCCAAGTCAATTCTGCTTCAAACTTCTTTGGAGGAGATACAAGGAAGAATATTCTGGGTTGTAGGGTCCTCATTTAGAATAATGTATTCCAGTGGGGATGATCGCCCCAGTGAACACTTGGCAAAATGTCCAGAGGCATTTTGGTCACTATGACTTGGGCAGTGCTCCTGGCATCCAGTGAGTAGGTTAAGGATGTCATTAAACTTCCTTCAATGTGCGGGCAGCCCCCTCCCTCAAGGAGGAAGTCTCTGATGCAAAATGTCAGCAGTGATGAGGTCGCGCAACCGCCTCAGAACAACAGTGAGAGGTCGAAGTGAAAGAACACTCGAGCTGCTATGAGGAGGCCATACCGGTTCCAACCGGAGGAAGTCGGTGGGAGATACGACCGAGGTCACGCTGGGGGCTTCTAGCAAATGTAGCCAGGTCTCCCGGGCTTCTGTTGCTCCGTGGGGTCTTCGGAGTCTGTTCTGATGCTTTGTAAGTACTGACTCCCTGTGTGGCCACTGCAAGGGTTCCGAGTGCTGTCGGGGCATGGATGCAGGATAGGCAAATCGTGGGCAGTGGATGTAGAAACGAGAATGCCAACATTCCACCATATGACTGGAAATGGAAATATTGCATAGATTTGGGCATCTGAGGATTTCGGTGCCATATCCAGTGCTCAGCCATATGCAGGGATGACTGTGCTCAGTGAAAGGGGAGCTGGCTGGGCCTGAAGCTCCTGCTATGGAAGGATCTTTGTTGGTTGGTTGGTCTCTGGATCCACTGATAATTGCATAAAGCTGGCAGAGATTCAAGATCCCCTGATTGGGGAAGGGGAGGTCTCAGTGGGTGATATTCTGAGCCTGTGTAAGGTCCGACAGAAACAGCTCTACTTTTATTGTGTGTTAGTTTGCTTGCTCGTTTGTGGTGCTGGGGATCGAGTCCAGGGCCTCGGGCATGCTTGGCAGGCATTCTGGTAATGAGCTACATCCTCAGCCTTTATGTTGGTTTATTCACTGTGGTGTTATAATAGATCTTATTAGGAAAAAAGTGGCTTTTCTCCTTACAAAGTAAGAATATTTTCCAAGAGACCAACTGACTGGGCTCCTTCTGTGCTGAATTGACGAGCATTTTCCTTCTGGTCAGTCCATCCCAGGTGCTCCTGGCCGAATCCTGCTGTGACCACAACGGGCTCCTCTAGACAGCGCTCTCCTCTGAGCATTTTGACTGTTCTACACTGTCATGATTCCACTGTGTCCTAAATGGTGTTAAAGCCTTGGCCCCTCAGGCCCCGAAGGATGTGGCCTTATTTGGAGGCAGAGTGTTAGCAAATGATCAAGTTGGGATGATCAATGTAATGCAGCACAACCATGTCCTCAGTAATACGAACGGGACGGTTTGGACATAGAGACAGACGGACATACACGGAGAACACCGTATGAAAGTGAAGGCAGAGATCAGAGAAGCATCAACGAAGGAGAAATGCCAGCAGGTCACCACAGCTGAAGACTCTTGGGACAGATTCTCCCTGAAGCCATTAGAAGCAACTAACCCCCTTGGCATACTGAACTCAGACTCCAAAATTTTCTGCTATTTAAATGGCCCCTCAGTCTGCGGTACTTAGCTATAACTGCCCTTAGAAAGCTAATACGGTTGCTCATTTCATCCCTGAGATTAGTTCCAGTTCATTTCTGTGTTTATTTTTTACCAACAGATAAACTCATTCATCAGGGAATTTTGTTCTAATTAGCTTAGTCTAAGTTGGCAGCCTTATTTCCAAATTCTCGTGGGAGTACAGACTATATGTCTCATAAATTCTTTCTTGTAGTACCAACAAATTATCATATACCATGGTGCGTGGGTTTTTATTTATCTTTGGCTCTATAATGACCAAGGAGAAATCCAGTGGAAAGCTCCCAGGGCCGATTAGAAAAAGATGAGTCAGATCACAATGGACTCAGGATATTGTTTAAAGGATGCCACCTTATCCTTGTCAGAAGAAGATAGTATTGTTATTATTGTTATTATTACCATGACATCAAGGGAATAGGAGGATAAAAAACTACTTAGTCATTTAATGTCTCTCTGATCTTAAGTTGGGGAATGTGTTGCAAAAACAGACCTTGACAACACCCAGCATTACGAATACATTGGTGCAAGATTAATGCCTTTCTAATTACCAATTTCCATGCAAAAGTTGTTAAGGCAATAAATGCTGGCAACCTAAGATCAAGGCTGAAGTTGCATTGTTTTCTAAGATTCTTGGCAGTTTTGCAAATCACCAGGAGTTTAAAAACAACTGTAAATTGCCAGGCATGGTGGCTCATGCCTGTAATCCCAGCACTCGGTAGGCAGAGGCAGTAAGTTTGCTGAGTTCGAGGCTTGCCTGGGCTACATAGTGAGGTCAGGGCCAGCCTCAACTACAAAGCATGACCCTGTCTCAAAAAACAAAACAAAACTGTAAGTTACTGCCCAAGGAATTTTTAGCCCCATCATGCTGGGACTCAAAAAACTTTCTCTTATACAACACTAACCTTCTCCAAGCATTTCACTGAGCCCACAGATAAACTCCAAGAAGCTTTTCCCTGCCCTGCTTGTCAAGGAAACACATATCTTTATCTCTTTTCCCAGGTTCTCTGTCTCAGAGTTTGGCCTTCTCTCCAACACATGGCTCATACTCCTGGGTCTCATCCTTGATTTCTCCTCCCACCATTACCAAGAATTGTCATTGTTTTGGTACCAGAATAAAAAAAAAAATCCATACACTTCTGGCTCTATTACCGTCTTCCAAATAATCTATCATAGTTTCTTTCTTAGAGGATCGTAGGAGCATCCCGGATATGCTCCTTTTCTTTCTTCACACTTTATTCCAAATCTTCCAAGAAATGGTAACCCAGATAAATCTGGTCGCAACCCACCCACTTCAAGATCAAACTGCACTGGAACTATATCAATTGCTTCTATCTAACTGAATATTTATTGAGCTTCTGTACTGTCCGAAGCCAGAAGAAACAGCAATAACAATAAACCATCATCTTGACTTCATAGAATTTAGCCTGGAAGTAAGGGCTTTGAGAAACGTTTTTTGTTTTTAATTGTTTTAGGTTTTTTGAGGTAGGGTCTCACTTTGTAGTTCAGGCTAACACTGAACTCCCAACAATCTGCCTGGCTTGGCTCCAGAGCGCTGGGATTGCAGGTGTGAGCCACCATGCCTGGCTAGAGAAGCTGCCCTTATCAGAGAAGGCTTTCGTCAGGAAGCAGTGACGGAAGGGTAAGGACTAGACCAGGTGAAGGGACAGAGAGTGTGAGATTCAGACTGAACAGTATAAGAAAAACCACTTGCGTGAAGGAGCTGGGCTGTGTGGGACGAAAGACAGCGTGGTTGGTACAGACAGGAGACCGGATGTTTAAACCAGACATTTTGTCAGGTAGAAGCTCCTGATCTCTGTCCTAGGAAAATGAAAGACAGTTTAAAAGACAGCGTTGGCTGTTGCATATATTGAGTAGTAGGAATTTGATCAGGTTTGATTTTTGAAAAAAATCTTTCTGTGTGGCCAAGTATTTCAGAAATTTTCTCATCTCATGGGCCGCCATAACAAAATCAGATAAATGGTTGGGTCAGGGACCTGCAGAGGGGTACATATGGATTATTCTTTGAAGCACCAGGTCTGTGCCCAGTGCTACCCGTGGGAGTTTATACGGCCGCACTGGCCCAGGAGAGGAGGAACTTGCTCTGCTTTTAATTCTTGGTGTTTCAGAAGGTGGTTTTGTGTCATCATCTCAGAATCCTCTTTAATGGTGTCTCTCAAGTATTTAGCAACCACAGACCAATTTAAAGCAAATAGAGACCACTGCTTCTGGTCAATATATTTTTAAGAATTCATCGCAAATTTGGAATGTATGTAAATTGTGATATTTAAATTTTAAAATTAAATAATAAAACAACAAATAGTGAACATTTAAATTATATTTAGAATATTTTGAAAATATACGTGATAATATAAATTTACATTAGTGAGTAGGATGATGTTTTCAATTTTCGACAAAGTTCAGCTTGAGGGCAGATTACTTGGGCCATAAATCATATTCCATACCAACTTCCTGTCTTGTTTTCACTTCACCCCAGTTAGAAATGGCTAGTTCACAGTACATGTTACCCTGAAAGGTGGCAAGTGGTGACAACCCCTGTCCACGCTCAGAACTAGACCCAGTAAAATGCTGGAAGAGTCCAAAGTAAGTTGAGCGATAGAAGAAATAAGATTATTAATTAACTCACTGGCTGCATGCTGCCTTAGAAGTTAAAATAAAAGTTGGTTCAAATATTTAGATATGGCTTTATATGCCTTTAATGGTACATGACTCATTTATTCCTCCAGTAAGTGAAAGAAGACATAAGTGGATTCTTAGTTATCAAGTTATTTAATTAATTAGATGGACTTTAAAAATTCCTGATTAAATTAATGATAGTTGGATCATAATGTGATAGAAGGATATTTGAGATAATTTCTTCAAAAGGCCCTTTGAGATCAAAGACAACCTAAAATGTGAGAAAAAATTTACTATTCTTCAAAGGATTACTATCTAGAATATATAAAGAACTTAAAAAATCAGAGTCCTCAAAATTAAAGGCCCAGTTAAAAAAAATGAGCATCTGAAACAAACAGACATTTTTCAATTGGAAAAGTAAAAGAAGTAAAGAAACACATGAAGAAATGTTGAATATCACTGGTCATTCAAGAGATGCAAATAAAAACAACACTGATTCCAACTCACTCCAGAAAGAATGGCTGCCATCACAAAATCAACCAGTAACAAAAGCTTGCAGGGCTTTGGGGAGAAAGTAACCCATCTCCACAAACATCATCTTTAGTGCAATTTCCATGTCATAAAAAATATTTCTTCTTTCATTTCAGAAACTCATATAAGCATTAAAAAGCTCTTGATATCAGCAGGGTCTTATCATTGCTGTTCCTTTTTTTTGGCCCAGATGTTCAAACTTGCACATTAAAGAAATCCAAGTGATTCTACATTAGGTTAAGATCAGTCACCAACTATTTCTTGTTAATAAAACAGCATAAGAATTGAGATTTGGGAACAGCTTTTGTTCAAGAAGTTTATTCTTAGCTGGGCATGGTAGCTCACGCCTGTAATGCCAACATTTGGAAGGCAGAGGCAGGAGGATTGCTGAGTCCGAGTCTTGCCTGAGCTACATAGTGAGCTCAGAGCCAGCCTGAACTACAAAGCGAGACCCTGTCTCAAAAAAAAAAAAAAAAAAGTTTATTCTTCCATGCTGGGGACTGGTGCTTTCTTTCTAAAGATCTCTCTATATATTTTCCAATGAAAAAAGGAGGCCAGTAAAGAATTGTTACTATGTCAACAATGAATAGGTAAAATAGTAAAAAAACAAAACAAAACAAAACAAACAAGTGAACAGACTTTTATGTAGCATGCATCTTCCATGTTCTGGCTCCTGATTTGTATATCAGTGGATCCCGAAGCAAAAATTTCTTGTACCCAGAAGATAGTGACGATTCCTGCACATCGAAGGTCAGCTCTCTGCTCCAAGTTCTACTTGAGGAAGTTTTTGTGCCAAAAGCAATTTGTGGCTGTTCTGCATTCTTTTGGGGTATCATTTCATAAAATCTGCTCATGTTTTATAAGGTATTTGGCAGTTACGGAGCTCGTCCTTTTTTTTTTTTTTTTTGAGACAGGGTCTCGCTTTGTAGCTCAGGCTGGCCCTGAGCTCACTATGGTGCCCAGGCAAGCCTGGAACTCAGCAGTCCTCCTGCCTCTGCCTCCCGAGTGCTGGGATGACAGGTGTGAGCCACCACGCCCGGCATAGCTCATCCTATTTTTGCCATACTGCAATATAATAAATGATGGCTTTGGGGTTTTGGTCTCTACTGTCAGCAAATACATGCATTACTCGAGCAGAAAAGCCCTTTTTACACTTGTTCCAGATCATCTTAATGGATTATGAGTTAGGAGTGTGTTTGCAGGTGATGCAACATTCTTTGGTATTTTTCTACCACTAATTGACAAGGAATTGCAACAGACAGGACAGCAGAAGCCGTAGAAGCGAATATCTAATAAAATGCAGCCTTCACGTGTTCATTATTTTACTTCCTGCTCATGTGTTTCATTATCAGCTGCTTCAAAACCCTTCCTTGTCTTTGAGCATCTGTGGCACCAGGGTTCTTTTCCCTCGTGCTTATTGTGTTATTCTGAGTTGTTGTGTTTAGGTTTTATTTTATCACCACTTTTACACACCAGTGGACCAAAGGATTACGCATCAGTAATCCTTTTTGTCATTTGAGGGTGTAATGCACCAAAATAATGAGAGAAACCCTAAGTGATACAGTATAAAACAGTGCAAAGCTATATTAACCAAGATCCTTGTATCTAATAATGGGATGTCAATCAAGATACTAATTTGTTTTACTTAGTCCTTTTAGTAGAGGCGGGTCCTCTGAGAAAACAAATAAAATGTTTTTTTGTTAAAGCTCCAATTAACTTTTACATTTTAATATAAATATATTTGGAATGAACTTATTTCCTAGCTGTTTTCAAAATCCCAAGCTGATAAGCCTGTGTACCTGTAAACAACTTGACAGCTTATGCTCAGATTCTGAGCTGAGAGGGAATAGTTGATCTTGGCCCACGGTTTGAATTTCCCTTTCAGCAGGATGCTCTGATTTCCCCAGCTGATAGGATGGTCTGCAGCTGGCAGCTCTCAGCAAGTCTCTCTCAGGGCCTTGCCCTGAGCTGATAAGAGCGACGGTGCCCCTCTGAGATTAACCCCATCCGGCGGCTGGAGGATGCTGGCGTGCTCAAGTTTCGTTCTCTTGTGTCGGTTTGAGACTATTCGGAATGTTCCCGTTTCCAGGCCAACTCGTGGAATACACGGGGGTCACTGATGCACTTGTATTGCACTTTGGCATGTCCCTGGCTCCGTCCTGCTCTCTGATTCCTACACTGAACCCTGCCAGGCAGGTGCGGGTCCTAAGAACTCGCCTAATAATCTTCTTGCACATGAGTCTTCTCCGAGTCTGTTTCTAGGGAACCTAACCTATGGCGTAGGGTCATGCAGTCCCTCGAGGCTCCTACTGTCTCTACCAAACTGGGAGGCTGACTCCATTGGAAGCTAAGATTTTCAGACAAGTGAAACATGAGCTAAGCTTTAAATGGAACAATGAAAAGATTATATGGCATTTAAATCTCCATTGTTTGGGTTGCATTTCTTCTACCTCTGGGTTGATAGAGTTAGCTACAAACCCCGCTAACACGGGAGAACATTTTCCTTCTTGAAGACAGGTTCCATTGAACTGATGTTCAATTTGCAACGAAGTGGAGGAGGGGGAGGGGAGCCTGTCAGAGAAATGTCCTCTTTTGTGAGCAATGAAGGTTTAATATCCTAGAAGGTATTTGTGTTTGTCTTCTCTGAAAAATCTGTTCTCTTCACTTAATTTTTCATGGCATGGAGGAGCAATTGTACATAAGGTTAAGGACTGAGGCTTCTGAGCAGACAAACTTGAGTTTGAATTGAATGTCACCTTGAGCAGTTACTGATTCCTGGTATCTGTGGTGCTTTCTTTGTAATCTACACCCATCAAAGTGTTGTTTGTGTACTAAATGAAATGATGCTGCTTAAGTGTCTAGGCCATTAGAAGTTCTCTATAAATGTTAGCATCACTCAGACTTTTAATGTTGTTAAGGTGCCTTCTCTTGAATTGTCAGAGTGCTCATGTACTTTTATTTCTTCCTCTCTCCCAATCTCCTTCATATTTTTGTTTGTCTCTCTAGCGCTCAGAAACAAATTTCTGCATTAGCAGGAGTTTACTCCCTGAACATTCCACTGGGTTTTAGAAAAGGCTAGTGTGCCTTGGAAAGTCTTGTGAGCTTTGTTTTTGACTTGATGTAAAACCTCCCAGTCATTCTGATTTTTTTTGAGACAGGGTCTTCTTTGTAGTTCAGGCTGGCTCTGAGCTCACTATGTAGCCCAGGCAAGCTTCGAACTCAGCAATCCTCCTGTCTCTGCCTCCTGAGTGCTGGGATGACAGGCGTGAGCCACCACGCCCGGCACTGTGGTATATGGTATTGATTGCTGGTGGACGTGAATCTCCACACCCAGCATTCTATGTGATTACCAGGGATTGAACTCAGGACCTTGTGCTTGCGAGGCAGGCGCTGGAACCACTGAGCTAAACTTCCGGCCCAATTCTGATTTCTTTTGATTGTTATATTCCTTTGATGAAAGCTAAATGAGCACCTAAAGAGTTTCTTGAGATTGAGGAAAGCTCATGTTCAATTTGACAAGAGTTGCCCCCTCAAATTCCAGAATTTAAACGTTTCCACAGTTGTTGGTCTCTATCTTGCTCTTCCTCACCAGTCTTGTGGAAACAAATTTTGATACCTTGCCATAGTTTCTTTTCTCTAATATAAGAAATACTTCTCATCAAACAAGAATATCACTTGTTTTTACATCTCAATGGGCAGGTGCATTTTACTTCTGGTAAAATCTTATTTCTTATAAAGACTTTCTATTAGCTATGGAAAATGGGTGTCTTGTGTTGAAAAAATTTCAGAGTCACTGATTGGTTCTTGGTGGGAAAGGTATTTGCCCAATCATCAGAGTCTGTAGTAGACATGAGAATCAAGGTGGATACTGTGTCTGTCTTGGGCCTGTCTAGGCTTAGCAGGATCCAGGACCCATCTCCTTTGTTAGATCCCCACATGGGAATTAAGTGTCCTCATGGCTGTTGTTCTGCCTGAGAGTGTCAAGATTAAGACATCTGTGCTTGCTTAGGAGCCTGATCACAGACACAGCTGAGGAATCTTTGTCTAAAGCTGGGAATTGCAGAAGAAACTATGATCAATAAGCTCAGATGAAAAATAACAGATCTGATTTTCAAATAACATAAAAAAATGTTATGATGCGAAATGAATTCTGGGACATCTTTTCTTCTTTTGCAATGTAATCAATATTATACTGGCCTTTCCCCACATTTCTTATTCTCTCTTTTAGAAGATACAAAAGGAAATATGTATATATGCACATATAGACATAAAATTAAATTTAAGACTTTATCTGTGCCCAAAAGACTATTTCTTATAGACAAAGTTGAGACCTCTGAATTTTTATCTCAAAAGGTATCTAATCAAGGTACTGGCCTAGGAGTTAAGCTTGCCTGTCTCAGGTGTTCTGTCTGGAGGCCTTTCACCTGTAAAAGAGGATGGTTAATAACAGTTACTAGACTTGGGTCCATCTTATTTTTTGTACATTTTGATGTGTGTGTGTGTGTGTGTTGTGTATATTTAAATAAGTATAAGAATATATAATGAGACAGAGGGCTAGGGCTGTAGCTCAGCAGAAGAGTGCTTATGGGGCAAGCAAGAGGCCCTGGGCTTGATTTACAGATACAAAAAAGAAAAAAAAAGACAGAAATTTTGTTCCTTTTCTCTAGATTTGTTGATGAGTTTTGGAGTGAAGCGTATGCTCTTGCTGCCTGGGGAGATACAGAATCAAAGAGAACTCTTACAAACCATGAAGGGGCGGGGTACACATCTGATCTCAAGGTTCTGACTTCAAATCTAAGTCTGTACGATATATTGGTCCAAAGTACACACCCCGGGGATAAACATCTAATGAAATTTCTATCCGGCACAAACATGGAAGAGAATGTTTGCTTCAGAATTGGGCTGGGGAAAAATGATTCATCCAAATTCTATAAAGGAACTATCGTGTAATATCAAGCAACTGTCAACTCTCCATGGTAGAGAGGATAAAAATAGCCAGCTTCTTGCCCCAGCTAGCCGAGCTCACGCAGGGTCCGTGCTTGAGTGCATCTCTGTTTCCTTGGGAGGTTCTGGAGGACCCCGGTTCTGAAGGCTGGTCCTCACGTTCCCTCCAGGCACCTCAACACCCAAATAAGCCCATCTCTACCTTTACTACCTACGACATACTTACACCACTAAGTGTCAGCGCCTCAGGGCTCTCGTCCATTGGTCACCATTACAGTGTCTCTCTCGCACCCCCCGGAGGATACCGGAAGGGAGTGGATGGCGAGGGGCCAGCGTGGAGTTCAAGATGGTCTTCCGGGCATTCAGGGAAGATGCTCCATGTGAGAGTGGTGGAATTTCTGAGGCAAGATGAACTCCAAGAATGAGAGATAACACAAAACACCGGGCAGTGAACCCCCCACTTCTTTCTTCACCTCTAAAACTGGCAGACTCACCCCTCCAGGTGACAGAGGGGTCAAATGTCTCCCTTCTGTTTGCCACCTTGCATCTCCTTCATCTAGCAGCTTCTCTTCTGCCTCTTTAAGTGGAAATCATCGCTACCTTCTATCTGCTAAGCAGCTCTTGACCCATTAGATCATTCTGCTTCCGTAGTTCTGAAGTTTATAGGAACTTTAGGCTCAATTTGTCTGTTATACTCTAAAAAGATTTAAGAGATGGACTGAATCTATCAGACTACAAAGATCCGGGTATAACTCACACATCCTGATTCCTAGAAAAGTAACATACAAATCCAGAAGGAGGGTGGGATGTAGCTCAGTTGGTAGAGTGCTTGCCTCGCATATATGAAGCCCTAAATTTGATCCCCAGCACCACAAAAAGAAAAAAGGATGATAAAAACAAATACTGACCCAGCATCATGATTTTTCTCTTCCTGAAAATCCAAATTTTGGACAGGTCCATTTCTACATTTACAGACATTATCAATAGTGATAAAATATTGAAAATATATAAAAATCTTCTTTAGCTTCTCATCTTTAAAAATAAATATTATTCAAGATGAAAAACCTTCTTCTGGAGAAATTCCCATTTCATGTTCTTGCATTCTCCATCCTCTTTAATATTTAGACTATTAAAGTATATGTAGGAACTAGTACATCAAGTGAGGCTGAATTTTGTACCCTGTTCCAGCCCAATTGCTAGCCTTATTCGTATTATTCTAAATAGCCACCTCTATGTGGTTAACTCCGCTTTTCAGAGAAAAGTGAATCTATTGACAAGAAGTTAGTTCGGGGCCGAGGAGAAACTTCTGAACTCATCTCGGTTTGTCTTGTGTGAATATCAAGAGTCTCTAGGGAGGACGGTGTAGGTCCGGAGGAAAATGAGTAGACCGGCAGGCTTCCCGTGTGTCTCACTGTTCCTGAAATGATAGCGCATTACTGGCTTAGTGCCTTTTCTGTTGCTGATGACGAGATGCTGCAGCTGGGTAAGTTCTTAGACAGACTGGTTCTGGTGCGAGGCTGAGGGCACACATGATGGTGCCTCGTTGGCAGAGCCTCGAGGCAGCACAGGGCACCACATGGCCACGGAGTCCTCAGGAGACTCAGCCATGCTGGCTTTTGTAGCAGGCCCACTCTTCAGGTGATCCACTAAGCCATTAATCCATGAAGCACTCACATAAATTAACCTCTTCACGAGAGCAGAACCCTAAGCCCTTCTTAAAGGTTTTTTCTAGAACCGCCTCTTTTTGAGACAGTATCTCATTTGTAGTTCAGGCCGGCCCTGAGTTTGGCTGTGTAGCCCAGGCAAGCCTCAAACTCAGCAGTCCTCCTGCCTCTGCCTCCCAGAGTGCTGGGATTACAGGTGTGAGCCACCACACATTTTGTGGTGTGTGGTACTGATTGCTGGTGGGCGTGAGTCACCACCCCTGATACTGTTGTATGTGGTTACCGGGAATCCAACTAGGGACCTTGTGCTTATGAGGCAGGTGCCGGAACCACTGAGCTAAATCTCCGGCCCTAGTCCCACCTCTTAATAACTCATGACAACTCATGTCGGTGTGGGTTTTGAAGGGGCCAAACTGGATTCACACCATAGCAACTACCTGGAGAAGTTTTAGCTATTATTAGAGCGGCCAGGAAACTGAGATTAAGGGAAAGATGTATGCTCAGGATTTCTGCTTTTCATATATTTCCTTAAGGCTTCGGTTTGCTCACAAATGCTTACAACTCAAACACAGTTCAGTAATGAGTCAGGTAGGAGCTCTGACCAAAACTGCTTCAGCAAAACAGGGAGCGTACTGGGTTGCATAGCCCCATAGACGTAGACTTCAGACAAGGTTTAGTCTATTCAAGAAATGTGAACCAAGACTTCCTTCTCTTCCCTCCATTCCCTGGTTCCGCTTGCTGGGTTCTCTGGAGGCTCAAAGCACTTCCCGCTGAGTGGTCCCAGGACTCCTGCCAGCAGCCTTGCTGCTGTCCAGTGTTTCTTGACTGGGTCCAAGACAACACAAACTTAATCTTGGTCCTGAGTCCAAATAGTCCTGATTCCTCCCTTGGATCCTGTGCCATTTCTGGAGCCAGCCACTGTGGTCGAGGCAAAGAGACAAGAATGGTTGTCTTGAGCAAATGAGGGTCCACTCATGGGCGCAGGGGAAGGAGGAGCTAATTCTTCTTAAATCCTATGAATTTGATACTGTGGGGAAGATTAGGTTTTTCAGTAGAGGGGTATTTATTCAAAGCTCAGTCCTATCAATTAATAGCTGTCTGAACTTTATGAGTTGATTAAATTCCAGAAGCTTTGGGTTCCTTTCATTTTTAAAGTGTGATGATAACAGTATTTACACAAGTGTTGCTATGAAATTTAAATCGGATAATCAATGTAAAATGTGCATCATATTGTTTGACACACAGCGGTTTTCTTTGCAGCCTGATATCCTCTCCCTTGTTTGTTCTTGAATCTGTCCAAGGATAATAAAACATATTTTGTCAAAAATTGCATTTGGGGGCCGGAGGATTAGCTCAGTGGTTCCGGTGCCTGCCTCGCAAGCGCAAGGTCCTGAGTTCAATCCCCGGTAACCACATACAATGCTGGGCGTGGAGACTCATGCCCACCAGCCATCAATACCACATACCACAGTGCCGGGCGTGGTAGCTCACGCCTGTCATCCCAGCACTCGGGAGGCAGAGACAGGAGGATTGCTGAGTTTGAGGCTTGTCTGGACTACATAGTGAGCTCAGAGCCAGCCTGAACTACAAAGCGAGACCCTGTCTCAAGAAAAACAAAAACAAAAAAATTGCATTTGGAAGCTTATGGACATATCATTAGGCCTCAGCAAGGCTCCTGGATCTCTCTGTGTGCTAGTAATGGGTAAGTACACACGAGATTCCTCTTGATCTCTGAGGCCAGTTAAAGCCAGATAACTCAATACGCCTCCTGCCCCTGACTACAGTGAACACCACACCCTTGTCTCTGCGTGTAGGAATTCACAAAGGACTGGAACGTTCCTGATCCTTGATTCATCCATCCACTCTTGTCTTCCCCAGTAATAATTTCCTCTGTCCTTCTGGTCCTGCCATTATTCATGTGAATGTGGGTGTTGGAACTGAATGAGCCAGTGGATATTACTGCAGATATCCCACGCCTTCAGCATCAATATCCGCCATCTCTAACCCGCACCTGCACACTTGAAGTGTCCCTAGATTCTCTCATTCCCCAGAACTTTTCCGTGACTTAAAATCTGAACTACAATGTCACGTTGTCTGATAAGAATCTCTTACATTTCTAATTCTCTTAATTTCATCTCTCATTTTATCTATTCCTTTTTTTTTTTTTTTTTGAAACAGGGTCTCGCTTTGTAGTTCAGGCTGGCTCTGAGCTCACTATGTAGTCCAGGCAAGCCTTGAACTCAGCAATCCTCCTGTCTCTGCCTCCTGAGTGCTGGGATGACAGGCGTGAGCCATCACGCCCGGCATTGTGGTATGCGGTGTTCATTGCTGGTGGGCGTGAGTCACCACGCCCAGCATTATATGTGGTTTCCGGGGATCGAACTCAGGACCTTGCACTTGCGAGGCAGGCGCCAGAACCACTTAGCTAACCCTCCGGCCCATATTCCAATTTTTTAAATAAATTAACTCTACAATACTTCCTTTTTCTTCCACTAGTAAATAGTTACAAATCACTTCTTTTTATATCTGTTGGTTAATCAGTTCAATCATCCTCTTACTCCTTTTGATCTACCATTCTGGGTTTAACCCCAGACCTTGAGGATCAATCTAACCAAGCTGTCATCTCTGATTCTAAATCCATGTCACTAAGGATTTCTGAGGAAAATTTCAAAACTATTTGAATTGGCGCCATTCTGATACCTTGTATCTGATTACTGATAAACATTCAGCAATGACTTCCTCCACAGGTCTTTCTGCAGTACATTTAAAATATTCACCGTCCTCTTCAAATTCCCTTTTCTCTGGATTGCATCACACATCTCCTGTTTCATGCAGAGCAATTAATTTAAGTTCTTGATCAACTCTCTAAATAATGTGTGTGCTTGAACCTACATTTACAATTCATTACTTCCTTCTCTGAGCTAAAGCAAATATCACTTGAATCTTTTATCTTTCACATCAACCACCAAAATTGCATCAATTATCCAATTATCTAAGCACTTTGGGTGTTATCTTCCTGTCTCCTGCTTCCTTCCCATCAGCAACATGATCCGTATCCTTCATCTTAGCCGTGATTTTCTCTTCATGTTCACAGACATGACTCTCTTGTGGTTTCCTCTTTGGGCTTCTCATTTATTTCCCTGGAAATGTTTCTTGCCTGGATTGTTTTGTCAGTGAACCTGCAGTTATCTTATTCAAGGGAACATTTTCAGTTCTTATTTTGAATTCTTTTTGACATGTGGTGGTGTTATTCAATCTTTGTTTTGATCTGATTCTCTAGTCCTATGGAATTAGTTTTTCCTTTCCATGTATTTTTGTCCCAGTTATTTCTAATTAATACAAAAGTGAAATTTTATTAAATCAGAACACTTCAAGTAGAACTTCAGTTACCCTTGATATATAGGCCAGTCTGTATACACGTATACAGTAGTTTACAGAGTTTTAAGAAGCAATGAAGGCATTCTACTCAGATGAAAAGTCATGCAAAAGCCCAGGAGCCATTCGCTCACTCATTGGCTGGTTCACTCACATACATAGTGCCTACGAATCTATGCCTTCTTCCACAGGTCTTTCTGCAGTACATTTAAAATAAGGAAATACATTTAGAAAAGGGAATTAGGAAAGTGATCATTACACACATCATCTCTATCACACAAAGCTCAGACCTTGTATTCCTTTTTTTTCTTTATCAAAACTAATCATCCCAATAAGCTCATCTAGCCTGATGACTTTAAATCCCATCTACATGATGATGAAGCTTCAATTTATGCCTCCAGCCCAGACTTCTCCTTGAACCCATACTCCTGTATCCAGTTGCATGATGGACACATTTTCTTACACGCATCATGCGTATCTCACATTTACCAAGTTCAATGAGGCTCCTTCCAACAAAATATTCTGGCTTTTCTTCTGAGAAGCCTCTGTCTTGTCCACTCATTCCCACTGCAGTCCATGACCACTCTAAGCTTCTAGTTCATCGTCCTGTCTACCACGTGCCACAGTTGAAGTCATTTTCCTCACCTGCCTCCATTGAATCAATCAGTTCCCACGTCCTATACTCCATATAGGTACAGGATACAATTATAATTTGTGGTCACAATTTTCACTGCTACCAGCCTTTTGTGAAGCACCTTGGAGACGTGCCTAGATTATTACAATAGCCTTCTGTTATCTGTGATTTCAGCACTGGTACTCACAGTGTATTTATAACACAACCGAATCATCTGTTTCAAAATCTAAGATGAATCGTGACACCATCTGCACACAATTCTTGGTAATGGTCCGTGTCCTCTAACCCTCCTGCAGCTTCGATTTCATGTACTCCTGATGTTAGCCTCTCTAGCTGTTGGTCACCTCTGCTGCACATACTTTCAGTGTAATTTTTTTTTTTTTTTTTTGCTTTTTGAGACAGGGTCTTGCTTTGTAGTTCAGGCGGGCCCTGAGCTCACTATGGTGCCCAGGCAAGCCGCCGCTAACTCAGCAATCCTCCCGTCTCTGCCTCCCGAGTGCTGGGATTACAGGCGTGAGCCACCACGCCCGGCATTGTGGTATGCGGTGTTGATTGTTGGTGGGCGTGTCTCCACGCCCAGCATTATATGTGGTTACCGGGGATCAAACTCAGGACCTTGCGCTTGCGAGGCAGGCGCCGGAACCACTGAGCTAACCCTCTGGCCCTTTCAGTGTAATTTTTTAATCTACTGAGTTTCTGTTTATGATCTTTTCATGGACTCTTATTCTTTGTTAAACTTACTAAATCCATGATCATTTTAATTATACCTTCAGTGAGCCTGCAGAGAACCTTATTGATCTAATTTTTGATGTTCTATGTTACTCTTTCCAATAATTAATCTCTGTGGCTTTTCATTTCCCTTGTCTTCATGCCCTGTATATTGGCTTTGGAGGAACTAGGAGTTTTGTGTAGCATTTTATTGCATTGTTTTCTTTTATTTCCATTGTTTAGTTTTGTTTTATGTTGAGGTTTGCAGGCATTAGGAATTGAAAGACTTCGCTGTTAATGTAGATATCTCATTAGTCTCTGTATTTCAGAGATGTACTCTCTGTCCCAAGATGAAACCACCTTTGTTAATTTGGGGGTTGACGAAGTGTAATTGTCCCAGCCCCCCGTTCTTTAGGAATGGGCCAGAGTATTGTTAATTATAGAAAGGTAATCCAGATACTGGCATACAGACAAAACCTATTAATAACAACAATTCTGGAACCCTGATAACAGCAAATAAATCAACAACAAAAATATCATCTACAACAAAGTAGATAATGACATACTATAAAAACCGATCATGTATAGTCCTAAACAGAGACAAGATAGCTATCATTATAATATAAATACTCAAATATTTATATGTAGTAGATACTACTAAATGTGACAACTATACCTCTACTGACAATATAAAAAAGTTTAATAGTGACAGCATGGAGTCACTAATCTTTATTAATTAATAAAATTAATTGATGGTTTTACTAATAAAGATACAAAGGGATAGGAATAGGAGAATGAAAGAAAACTGAAAAATTAAAGAATGGGAGATGAGCAAGAAGAAATAAAAGTGAGATAAAGGATCTTATTAAATAGAAAAAATAGGATAGTTATAGAATTAGATAAAGGTAACAGAAAAAACTAGCAAGAAGGCAATAGAACAAAAGAAAAATATGAAAATTTTAAAAATACTGCAAAAGTTAAAAGGAAAAAAGAAAGAGAAAAGAAAAAGGAAGAGGAAGAAAGAAATAGTCCCTATGCCCCAATAAACTAGTGAAGAAGGAAGAGAAAAAGAAAGAAAAGAGTACAAAATCAGAAAAACATGTCTATATTTTTGAATGATTTCTTTCCAGCATCTGCAGTTCTGGAAGCCAAGTCGTCATTTTCTCCACCTCTTGGTAGCCTGTGGGTGTGTGAGGTGCCCAGGTTCCCGAGCCCCTTCTGCTCACCCCAAGCTACGTCAAGGTTTATGCCACGATGTGTCCTTACTCACACTGGTAGATAAAAAGGGCACTCAGCTCTCACATCTGTGCTGTGATGCAGGCATCAGTGCAAGGGTTCCAGTATCGACCGCGGGCACCGCCAGAGCCGTCTATTCCTGAAAGCAATGCAAGCCTTGCGTAGCGTCTCACCGCAGAGGCCTGTGTCCTTCCAGGCCTGAGATTAAATTTCTCAGGGATTCTCTGTCCAGCTCCCTCCCTGTCTCTATCTCCTCTAGTTGTCTGATCCGGTCACTGTGGGTGGGATTATGCAGAGAACCCTGAAATGAAGTTGTTTGTTCGGTCGTTTTGAGTCCCAAACTTAAATAATCAACCCTTTCCTGAAATGCCACTGTGTAAAAGTTACTTCGTAGCTTCACCTCCCTCCCCCACTTTCGTTGGTCTCAAGGGTAATGGTTTCCTCCTGAGATGCACGCTTTGGGCCTGGTCCACCGCTTCTCCCTGGCCTTATACACTTACTGGACATCTGTAAAGGTAGTTTTCCCTTCCTGGGAGCCCAGTGTGTTTATAGACTGCTTTGTTCTTTTTGTATTGAGGTTCATTTTTTCAACTTCTCTGTAGATTCTAATGTGCCTGTCAGTTTCTTTTTGACTCTTAGCAATCTGCTTTCTTCTCTCTCTTTTCACTGTGTCTAGATTCCAGATCTTGAAGAGGTTGAATTTTGTTGCTGCTATTTACTGTGTTACCATATTCTGGTTCAATTTTATTTCTTTTTTTCAATTTTCTTTTTAAAAAATTTAGTGCCAAAGGGCAGGGTATTTGTGGTATTTCCAATATCTATAGTCATATTTAAGAGCAAAATTCTGAGTAGTAGACTGTGCCTCTTCAACTTTACTGGATTTTGCCAAATTATTTTTTTTAATCGATTGTCCCAACTGATTTTGTTTCATGGTAAATCATTATTGGCTTTGATATGTTCATAAATCAGAAAAATCATAATTTACATGGTAGGAGGAAAAATATTTTGAGCAGCAGCTGTACATACTTGCTTTTTTTCTCTTTACCTAAAATTTAGGCTTATTAAATGCAAGTGGACACATAAATCTGATAGGTACAGTATTATTATGTCTCAAAAATAAGAAGAGAGATTACCTAGCAATGAGACATTTTTCTTCAACAGTGCTGCACTGATACTGTATTAGATCATCTGAATGATTTTCACAATTTAGCAATTTATTTCTTGCTTTTGCCTCTAGTTTGTGGCTTAAATTCTGTTGGTTATAGATCATTCACACTCAGTTAATCTGACAACAGGTTTTGATGTATAAGCCAAGGTGTTCTTGAGATGGGAACGTGAACATCTATAGATCTAAAACTCTGAAGTATTGAGATGTCAGATACCAAGCGTACTTGTCCTTACCAGGGTTAGGTCAGTGATAAATTTCACCTATTTTTGCTTTGCTCACTTTGATCTTCCCCTCTTAAAACTGAATAGTCCCCCTTTTTTTCTTAAAAAAATAAAAAGGAAGTAAGGGTCACATTAAATATATCTTTGATCTGCTGAGTACTTACAAACCCCTAGACATTGTACTGTTTTGCATGTTTTTATTATTTGTGTTCAGTGTAATCAAATGAGGGAGATCCACTACGTATGGTGCTGGACCCAGAACCAAATGTTGGACCTTCACTCCCTGCTTGAGCCCTTAGGGTGAGACCCCGAGAAATTAACTTGACCACGTGCATCTCATTCTTGTCCCCATACTTGGTTGTTAAGATCTGGTAGGTGAACACAGGGCATTCTGACTAGGACCCAGTCCTTGGCGAGCCCTTCACAAACAAGGATGAATATTGTAAAGTAGAGCAAAGATTCCAAATCTAAGTCATTTAATTTCAAAGCTCACATTCTTAGTCATTTTTCTTTTTTACTCCTCTGAAGATTTTTTTTTTTTTTTTGCTTTTTGAGACAGGGTCTCGCTTTATAGTTCAGGCTGGCCCTGAGCTCACTATGGTGCCCAGGCAAGCCGCCGCGAACTCAGCAATCCTCCTGTCCCGGCCTCCCGAGTGCTGGGATTACAGGCGTGAGCCACCACGCCCGGCATTGTGGTATGCGGTGTTGATTGTTGGTGGGCGTGTCTCCATGCCCAGCATTCTATGTGGTTACCGGGGATCGAACTCAGGACCTTGCGCTTGCGAGGCAGGTGCCAGAACCACTGAGCTAACCCTCCGGCCCATCCTCTGGAGATTTTTACATTTTTGAAAAACCCAACCACTTGGGCTTAAAGGACTTTTTTTTTTTCTTCAGAAAAAGCCAGAAACTCTGTGCCATCACTCTGTGGATCATCTGTTCATTTATCCTAGAAAGATAAAATTTATGTTCTCAAAAACATGTACTCATGTGGATGTCAGCTTTATTCATAATAGTGAGAAACTAGAACATCCAAAAAGTCCTTTAGTAGGTAAACAGTTAAATAAACTGTAGTACATTCAAAAATAATTCAGCAATAAACTCAGCAATAAAAAGGAACAAACTATTGATGCACACAGCAACTTAGCTGGATCTTTAGGGAATTAAGCTGAATAAAAAGCCAATCTGCAAAGGTTATATACTGTATCTCTCCATTTATATAACATTCTTTAAATGACAAATAATACAAGTGGAGAACATATTCGTGTTTCCGGTTGGGGGGGACTGGAAAGAGAAGTTGAGTTATTAAAGGCCAGCCTGGGAGATTTCTGTGGCTTTGGGATTAATGAGTGTTTTGGGACTACTGAGTCTTGACTGTGATGGTTGGTATGTACTACCTAATTCACTTTCATTCTTGACTCTCTCTCTCTCTCTCTGACACACAGTCATGAATAGAAGTAAAATCAGCAATTTGAGTGTATCAAATCAGTGTCAATATGATTGTGAGTTTAGACAATTATACAAATTTTTCCATTGGAGTAAGTGGTTTAAGTGCATGAGATCTCAATGCATTATGCTTTCTAATTTCCTGTTAATCTGTTCTATAATTATCTCAGTAATGCTCAATAAAACAAGTGGGCCACTTATTTGTTTATTCATTCATTCATTCACTCAAGACAGGGTCTCACTTCATAGTTCAGGCTGGCCCTGAGTTTACTATGTAGCCCAGGCAAGCCTGGAACTCAGCAATCCTCCTGTCTCTGCCTCCCAAGTGCTGGAATGGCAGGCTTGACCACAAGCCCAGCTGGGGCCACTTATTTATACTCTTGATCTTTTGCCTCTAGCAACTTCTATCTTTTTTAAGATAAAATCTATCAGGGAAACTTTCTGAGAAGACTGTGTTTATCTCTATTAAATTGGAAACACTGAAATTGAGAAGAAAGACACAGTCAGAATTTGATAAGGGAAGGAGGTTTTTATTTAAAACTTCCTACACCTGTGATTTTAGATTAGTGTTGCAAGTTTAATCCCAGTGTTATGTTCACATTATAGACAGAATAATTCATGGTTTTAGAAAGTTTTTCTTTAGATTACTTCAGTGTAGCTGTTTAAAAAGTAAAACAATTACTTTACCTTATGCTTTAGGTTAGAAATATGTGAACCATACAGAGACACATAAATTACAGTCTAGGTAATATTATGTACTTTTCATTCTTGGTCAAAGATTTAATTTTAAATTTCAATTTACATTCATAATTTTACATCTGGTTCATTTTATCAACAGTGGAGTATTTAATGATGCATATATTGTGTAATATTTTTACTTTTCTGTTGACAAGCATACGTTTGATCTGCAGATTTTTCTATTACAAATATCATAGAAGAACTTACAGTAATCCTTGCTCAGGCAATTTCATGACAAATTCTTTTTCACCAGGACCGGTTCTAACCATGTAAAAATGAACTTCAATGGTTTAACTAAAATCTTTTCCCAATAATAAGAAAAGCAAGTGTCTCTTTTGTCTTAGAAGTAGGAAATATGGGCTGGGGATTTGGCTCAGTGGTTCCAGCATCTGCTTGACAAGTGCAATCCTGAGTTCGATCCCCAGTACCACATACCACAGTGCTGGGCGTGGTGGCTCACACTTGTCATCCCAGCACTTGGGAGGCAGAGCCAGGAGAATTGCTGTGAGTTCAAGGCTAGCCTGGGCTACATAGTGAGTTCAGAGTTAGTCTGAACTTCAAAGTGAGACCCCATCTTGAAAGAATCTGAACTTCAAAGTGAGACCCCATCTTGAAAGA
>PVIC010023487.1:0-26796 GCA_004025085.1 Thryonomys swinderianus | reverse complement strand
GCAAGGACCTGAGTTCGATCCCCGGTTACCACATATAATGCTGGGCGTGGTGGCTCACGCCTGTAATCCCAGCACTCGGGAGGCAGAGACAGGAGGATTGCTGAGTTCGCGGCGGCTTGCCTGGGCACCATAGTGAGCTCAGGGCCAGCCTGAACTACAAAGTGAGACCCTGTCTCTAAAAAAGCAAAAAAAAAAAAAATAATAATAATAATATATTTACTTGCTTTATTGTTGCCAGTATATGCAATAATCCTCCATACAGTTGTCTCTAGTCTTAGGTACTCAGGAAGTGGAGGCAGGAAGATTGCTTGAGTCCAGGACTTTCAGGCCAGCCCAGGCAACCTAGTAAGACCTTGTCTAACCAAAAAATAAAAACAAAAACCCAAATTACTATAATTAACTATTTTTAAAGAAAATATAGACCTGTGGTATAGCTTTCTTAAAAAAATTTTTTTTATTTTTAGGACTACTTAAAAGTCTTTTCTAAAAATACTAGTTTAATAAATATCCAAAGAATCTTCCTGAAGGGGAACTAAGTTTCCATTGCTTAAGGTAGTCAGAGTACAGATCAGAAGGAAATATCTTTTGTCATTAGTGACACTGCTGCCCTTCCTTAACTGTTTAATGGCTTACCAGACTTCAGAGAAGAACGGAGGTAAACTTAATGAGTTCTGAAATGAAAAAAAAAAATCGTGTTTAAATTGTGTTTAAAGATATATACTTTACTGCCTTAAGAACTGCAAGGCAAATAAAAACCAGAATCTCGAACTCCATTTGCATGATACACAAAAAATGCGAGAGTACAAAAACGTCACACTGGGATGGATGAGGCATTGATCCATCTGTTTCTGATAATGGCTCCAAAGAAAACATTCCGATGCTGCACAATCCACATTCACGCTTTGCAGGCTCAGTTTAGATTCAGGGTGATCAGTACCTCGCGGTGCAACTGGCAGACAACAGCGACCGGCTGCCAGCAGCAGTTCCTAAAGCACAATGACACGGACTCTTGCAGACAAACAAATGACCCGGCAGCCCAAGTCCTTTCTCCTTCACATACATTTCTCTGATTACCCATCATCCTCTTGTAATTTCCCAACTATATTCAAGACTGCTCAGTATGTATATTTTTAATTCTGCTACCTGCCTCTCAAGTTGGGTAGTAGGCCCTAAGCCACACATTATGTGGGTTTTTAATCTGACCCTGTACTCAAAATAATCCTGAACTCCGTTCATGCCTATAAGAAATACAACCAAGCAAAAACATTATTACTTATATTCTAAAATATAGTATCTGATGTTTCTTCTATTTTCAAAAAGAACTCATCTAAACTCTTTACCTGTTTAAACTCTGAGGGTAAAAGTTCTGTGCTAATATCCACTTATTCAACACAGCAGCATAAAAGATACTTAAAACTGAAACTTGGGATTTCTCCTTACTGGTCCCCACTAAAAGGTGCGCCATTCAGGACAAATCTGTATGTTTACTTTGGTTACAAATGTCTGCAGAAACATATGGCCTGATCATATGGTTCTAATAATGTTCCTTTTAGTACTTTGTAGCTTTGACCAATTTCAATATTTTTTCTGGAATTGGAAATTCTTTCTTGTGGTAATGTACTCATTTATCAAAAAATGAATATGTGGTTATGAAGAATTTTTGGCTTGTAGCAATATGGAAGATTGTAAGAAATTTTTCTGAGAACTATAACTTTGTATAGTTTTATAGTTGTACTATTACACAAATTCATCACATTTTCAGTTAATACCTGTGAACTTGACACGAATGATCATATTGTTAGCATTTCTCTGAGCCACCTCCTATGTCTCCTCATTTCTAAATTCCCATCTCTCTTTACAGTGGACACTGACTCCAAACACAAATATAATTCCATCTCAAGTGCAGTTAAGGAGTAGGTATTGTATATGAGAGAGATTTCTTCTTAGTCATGGATACTGCTAGGAATACTTGTATTGCGTGTAGCACAACTAATTCTTGGAGAAAGCATCAAATGCTCACTCACAAATCCCTGAAAGTTGTTCAGCATCTGGAGTTCTCACTTGCTCCACAAAAACTTGTAATTATTCAAATGGCATTAGACATGCAAGCTTAAATATCACATGGTTCCTCTTACATGAGAAACCTACCATCTACATGATTTAAGGGTCAAAATAAAAGATAACAGAACAGGGAGAGATTTTTTTTTTTTTGAGACAGGGTCTGACTTTGTAGTTCAGGCTGGCCCTGAGCTCACTATGTAGCCCAGGCAAGCCTCGAACTCAGCAATCCTCCTGTCTCTGCCTCCCGAGTGCTGGGATGACAGGCGTGAGCCACCAAGCCCAGCACTGTGGTATGTGGTATTGATTGCTGGTGGGTGTGAGTCTCCACGCCCAGCATTGTATGTGGTTACCGGGATCGAACTCAGGACCTTGCGCTTGCGAGGCAGGCACTGGAACCACTAAGCTAAATCTCCGGCCCAGGAAGATAGAGCTTTTGCAAATGGGAAAGCGGCCAAGAGATGGAGAGAGAAAGAAGGAGATGAGGAAATAGGGAGTAAATAGAATTAAGTACATGTACCAACTCCTCACAAATATATATATATACTAATAAAAACATACTGATAAAAATAATAAGCAAATAAAACTTCTGGAAAAGGTAAATTAACCACATGAAAAAATGCCTTTATAAACAAAGAAATAATAAACAAAAAATGCCTTTATAAACAAAGAAAGAAATAAGAAATGCCTTTATAAACAAAGAAATAAACAAATAATAATAATGCTTTTTATAAACAAAGAAATAATCGGCCAGGTATAGTGAAGCACACCTGTCATTCCAGCACTCTGGCAGGCAGAGATAGACCAAGTTCAAGCCCAGCCCGAGCACTTTAGCAACTTAACAAGACCATATATCCAAAAAGTTTTAAAGGGCTGGGGATGCAGCTCAGTGTGAAAGTCCTGGGTTCAAATCCTACCCCAAAATTGTGGTTCTTGCCAATTTGAATTTTGGATTGTTTGGTCAATCAGTTTAAGAATATGGAGAATCTTTGTATATTGAAGACAGATTAATAGCAGTAATGCCTATTATTGTTACAGAGGTGCTAGGAAAAGATCCCTCCACTCCCACAGATGGGTTACCATGTGGGAGCCTCCGCAGAATTGCTTTGCTGTTCTACAGGCTGAGGACATATTTGTACTTTTGAAAGTATCTTTAAAGTAGCCTTTTCTTAGAATGTTAATTTCTGGAATCTATTACTTCTATTATAGCCTCTGATTGCATTCTCATATTTTTATACGGTAAAATTCTGTGATAAAACTAATGTGTTAAAAATCGGAAAGACTCATTTCATATTTAGGTAAATAGGCAGATTTTTTTTAAAAGATGGACATTTTGGCATTATAGTTTTAAGAACAAGAAATTTGACTTCTTTTGAAAAAAATTTTAGTCTAAATAAAGGCAGTGAGTCAAACATCAGTTTTGGAGTTGAACATCAGTTTTGGATTTATATATTTTAAACTAGCCTAATACTCTATAACTTTTCCTTGTTATCCATATGATGAGGATAGTAATCGCTCATGAAGTTGTTAGGAGGATAAAATTAGATATGACTTCACATAATAGGCATTAGCAAATATTAAGCTATTAGTCCATGTTTTAGAACTTATTTTTGTGCTCTTCTATATTGTTATACTAAAGATTAATAAACTAATAAAGTTAAAATTTCCATTTAAATATCTTAACATTTAAAAAAAACATTTTATAGTATTAACGTCTAACCCACTTTCTTTTAGAGCTGTATAACTGAAACTGAGATGGTAGATCTGGTAGTTCAGGGTTTATGAAAGGCTTTTATTTTTGTAGGCGTGGAGAGAGGTTTATCTTTAAATGCCATCTGGAATATGAAAGAATGTTCTTTAGCCAGCTACTTACAGGGTAGAAATTGTATCAACCAGTCTGTATTCTGAAACAACTGACCCTGGAAACACTTCTGAATCAATGGTAAGTTTATATATATATTTGTTCTTGAAATTTAATATGGTGCTATTTATGCATATCTACACTTAGCTGATAATAAAGGTTTATGAAATACTGCTGAACTATAGATGACTATAATTGACTTGTTCTCTTACTGGTATTAACATCCAGAGTATGATACACTATTAAAGGTAAGCTGTTCTTACATACACTACTTCAGCAAATGTATTATATCCTTAAGATGCAAGTATAAAAGCCAAAACTAAAAAGCCATTTGGTATGGCAGCATAAACGTTCAGAGACACCGTGCCTCATACCGCAGTGAAGTTACACTTCTGAAAAGTTGCATTGGTAAAGTGATCTAGACATCTCTTTGTATATTTTTAATCTGCTCTTTTAAGCTCATCAGGATTGAATATATATTGAAGACAAAGAAGGATGCAGAGATTAGTCTTGTAAAATCAGGATCGGATTTTGAACTCAGTGTAAACTCTTAGTGGACATCTCCAACCCAAACAGATTCGGAGTTGTACTATAAACAGTTGCCTTACGAACACACTCTCATCAGAGGGTAGCAGTAGTTTCAGCACATACTTCCCATGGGTAAAACTGGGTATGTTCCTAAAGTACTACGAAGAACATCGCTTTTGAAAACATCAAATCATAGGTGACAGTACAGTTAAGGTTTTTACAAATGTTTCTTAATGTAGTATGCTGTTTAGTGGTTAAGAATGTAGACAGTGCAATAAGATGGGTTTGATATCAAATTTTGATTTTATATTTTTGTATTTTTGCCTTGTGTTAATTGCATGCTCTTGAAGAAGTTACTTAACTCTTTTGTTTATTTTTGTGTAAAACTGGGAGAGTAATTTTCTGACCAGCAGACCTCTTAGGAGGATTACATGAGTTAATTCATTTAACCACTGGGCACAGTGCCTGATGTGATGAAGTAACTGTTAAGTGTTAACTAGCAATAATAATTGTAATGAAAACAATGATGTGTAGTTATTATTGATACTACTTTAAATTAGCTCTTTAGTTCTGAGAATGTGCAAGATCAGTCATTATCCCAGTATTAACTACTATAATTAAAGGCTATAACATTTTCCCATTTTGATGCTTGAAACCACAATAGCTAGGCATATGAACAAGTTAGGCTATAGTACTCCTACCTTAGCATGATGAAATAGTGTCATAGTCCCTCAGCAACAAAAATACTCTACTGCTGGGGATTTCTTTATAAGGTGAGTTTCAATATACATTCACAGGAAATGCTATTTATAAGCATACAGTTAATCGAGTGCTCACAGGAAGAGGATAGTTACGTACTATTCCTTTGTGGGCTGGGGAATTATACCTTACAATTAATACTTCTCTGTGGGGAAAAAAAAATCGAGCATGCCTTTCTTCCAAAGGAGGGAAAATTGGTAGTATGGGAACACTGAAAAATTCTGGCAGTGTTGTGTGTTTTATTCTTTAAAATTTACTCTTCCCAGTTGGAACTGTAATAAAAATTTTGTCACAAAGTTTTGTTCCATTGTCTTGCCTGATAAGACATTTAGACATGAGACCTTATTTTGCTGGAGACAAGTGAGTATTATCTTTCAAGTCTAACCTTCACTTTTATAGTTAGGGCATGTCCATCAATATTGCACTTAGTGAATTAGTAAATTTCATTACTTACCATAAATGTTAATTGAATGTAACCTCATGGATTCCTAAGAAACAGTTCACTTTTTATTCTTGTTCAATGTTAAGTAATGTTAGCACATCAAACTTCAGATATTAATTTTTGAATTAATTCTTTTTAAATACACAGATCTTTAGAGACCTTAAATCTGAAATAACTACAAGAAAATATGCTGTGTGCAAATGAAGGATTATTTCTGTTATTTCTAGTTTTGTTGAAGGTGGTTTTCTTAGCTGTTTTTGGTGATCCTGATAAATATGTGTTCTAGAAATGTTAATATTTTTACCCAAATGTGTAATATATCATCAAGAATTGATGGGCAGAGATTTAGCTCAGTGGTTCCTGCGCCTGCCTCACAAGCGCAAAGTCCTGAGTTGATCCCGGAGACCACATAGAATGCTGGGCGTGGTGACTCACACCCACCAGCAATCAGTACCACATACCACAGTGCAGGGCGTGGTGGCTCACGCCTGTAATCCCAACACTCGGGAGGCAGAGACAAGAGGATTGCTGAGTTCGCGGCGGCTTGCCTGGGCTCCATAGTGAGCTCAGGGCCAGCCTGAACTACAAAGCAAGACCCCGTCTCAAAAAAAAAAAAAAAAGAATTGATATCCCTACAGTACAGTCAACATTTTGTCTAATTCTGCAGCTCCCTGGGAAATCTCTGTTCCCAAGATACTGTGGCTATTTTATTTAACAAAGGAGTTGGAGGGACAGAGAAAGCCCTAGGACACTGCATAGCTACCTAGGCTGTCATTCCAATTGGCACAGATAAGAGCCTTCATACAGATTCCTGTTGGCAAACGTGAAAGGCTAAGCATGTCAGGAAATCTTTTGATTGAATGTTGATGATGAACTAAATTATGGTGACCCAGAAGTAACCACTAGTAACCATGATTGAAAATAATAAAGATCTTTTTAAAAACAGAGAACTCAATGGCAAGGAATACAAAATCTACACAATTAGTTCTAGAAAACTGTTAAATAAGAAAAAGTTTAAAAACCACACCCTGTGGGGGCCGGAGGCTTAGCTCAGTGGTTCCGGCACCTGCCTCGCAAGTGCAAGGTCCTGAGTTCGATCCCCAGTAACCACATACAATGCTGGGTGTGGAAACTCACGCCCACCAGCCATCAATACCACAACACGCAGTGCCAGGCGTGGTGGCTCACGCCTGTCATCCCAGCACTCGGGAGGCAGGGACAGGAGGATTGCTGAGTTCGCGGCGGCTCAGGGCCAGCCTGAACTACAAAGCGAGACCCTGTCTCAAAAAGCAAAAAAAAAAAAAACACCACACCCTGTGGAAGATGACTGATGTGCTAGAATTGTGACAATGTATTATCTAAAATATTCAGTTTTCAAGGAAAAATTACAAGACATGTAAAGTAATAAACAGCAAAATAGGTAGAGTAAAATACAGACAAAAGAAATGTCCCTGAGTTGACTCTGATTTTACACCTATTAGAATTCACTGGTAGATGCCCGACATTAAGGAAGGCATGTAGGTAGAAGGGGAGTGAACATGGTCTTAAAAGAGCAGCATTACAGGGCCAGAGATTTAGCTCAGTGGTTCCAGTGCCTGCCTAGCAAGCACAAGGTCCCTGGTTTGATCCCCAGTAACCACATACAACAATACCAGGTGTGGTGACTCACACCACAATGCACAATCATCATCATCTGAAAATCAATTAATATAGTATACCTTATAAACAAAGGATAATAACTACAAAACATCCGAATAGATATAGAAGAAGCATTTGACAAAATCAAGTATCTCAAGGTATAAACTAGAAATAGAAGGGAGCTTCTTCCAACTAATAAGATGCATTTCTTTTTTTTTTTTTTTTGAGACAGGGTCTCACTTTGTAGTTCAGGCTGGCCCTGAGCTCACTATGTAGCCCAGGAACTCAGCAATCCTCCTGTCTCTGCCTCCCGAGTGCTGGGATGACAGGCGTGAGCCACCACGCCCAGCACTGTGGTATGTGGTATTGATTGTTGGTGGGCGTGAGTCTCCACGCCCAGCATTGTATGTGGTTACCGGGATCAAACTCAGGACTTTGCGCTTGCAAGGCAGGCGCCGGAACCACTGAGCTAAATCTCTGGCCCTAAGATGCATTTCTGAAATCCACACAGCTGACATCGTACATAATGAAATGTGTAAAACTTAGCATGGATCAGAGACTTAATTTAATATGTAAACTCTGAGGAGAAAACCGAGGAGTAATTAGGAAATGATCTTTAAAATATAGACTAATTTGTGAGAGCAGTCATTTATCCACAAACAAAATCACCAATTACACTGTCACCATTATTTTATTTTGAAAAAAACACTCACTGGAGCAATTAAAAAGAAAGCTTAAAAGATTTTCTCTTTTTTTTTGAGACAGGGTCTCACTTTTGTAGTGCAGGTTGGCCCTAAACTCACTATGTAGCCCAGGAAAGCCTTGAACTCACAGCAATCCTCCTGCCTCTGCCTCCTGAGTGCTAGGATGACAGGCGTGAGCCACCACACCCAGCATTGTGGTATGTGGTGCTGATTGCTGGTGGGCGTGAGTCACCACATCTGGTATTGTTGTATGTGGTTACCCAGGATCAAACCAGGGATCTTACGCTTGCTAGTCAAGCTCTGGAACCACTGAGCTAAATCTCTGGCCCCAAGTTTAAAAAATTTTTTTGTACTTTCATTTATTCCTCCTCTAATGCTTTCCCCTATGGAAATGCAGATTTTTGATGGTACTAGTTTGTTAGAGCTGTTTAACAAATTATCACAGAATGGATAATTTAAATAATAAGAATTTATTTTCTCACAGTACTAGAGACTAAAAATTCATGAAACAATGTTCGTTGGTTTGGTTTCTTTTGAGGCTGCTCTCCTTGGCTTCCAGGTGGCATCTGTCGTCCTGTGTCCTTATGTAATCAACCCTTGATTTCATTTTGTACACTTTTCCCAGTAGAGCAGCCCCAGCGTATTACTTACAGTTATTTTCAATTCCAAATCTGATAATTCCAACATCTCTGATGTATCTAAGTCCTCTTCTGATGCTTGCCTTTTTTGTTTTTTGTTTTGGTTTGTTTTTTTTGGTCTTTTCATGTGTCTCTGAATTTGTTGTTGTTGTTGAAAACTAGACATGATGCATTAGGTAAAAGGAACTAAATAAATAGCTCTATTACAAAGTTTATCTAGTTAGGAGTCATCTGCCCTTTTTGATGTCCTTTTTGATGGTTATAGCTGCATATGTCAAGAGGTTAAAGTTTTCTCTCCTGTGTCTTTGTCTCTCCTCTCTTTAGATTTCCCTGTGGTCTGAGACATATGATTCTTCTACTTGTATTTTCCAGTTATTAGACTAGAAGCCCTATTGATGTAGAAAGGACCAGGTTTTGTGAGAAGGAAAACATTCTTTCATCCCCAGTTGGGCTTCATTCTTTTAATAAGCCTGTGTCCCTGAGATGTGATCATCACAAATGCTTTTTATTTTTTGTTCTGTTTTCTTGATAAGGTGAGCCAGAAGGCTGCCACCTACAATTTCCCTTTTCCCATGCATTTCCAGTTCCATGTAGATGATCCCTTCCTGACCCGGAAGACTAAAGCGGTCTTTCCCACTCACCAGGGCTGGGCCCTAATGAAACCTCATTTGGTTGGGTTTTGCTAAAATAGTTTCTCTTGAGGGTAGGGCGTCTTAAGAACATACTGTCTGGGCACATTTCACAATGGCTTCTTCCTTTTCAAGACCTGAAACACAAGGGATTTATTACTCTCTGACCTTCAAATTGAGAACCTGGGAGGATTCTTATAGATAAAACTTAGAAGAGCTGGAAGTTCTCCTCAGTCTGTGTCTCCATGATGTATGTATTTCACTCTCGGATGTCTCCATACTGTGTCCAGCAATTTGTCACTTATGCTTTCCATTTCATTGCCCCAGTATGGTTTCTACAGAGTTCTGCTCTGGGCAGTTTTTTTTTTTTTGCTTTTGAGACAGGGTCTCACTTTGTAGTTCAGGCTGGCCCTGAGCTCACTATGGTGCCCAGGCAAGCCGCCGCAAACTCAGCAATCCTCCTGTCCCTGCCTCCCGAGTGCTGGGATGACAGGCTTGAGCCACCACGTCCGGCATTGTGGTATGCGGTGTTGATTGTTGGTGGGCGTGTCTCCACGCCCATTATATGTGGTTACCGGGGATCGAACTCAGGACCTTGTGCTTGCGAGGCAGGCGCCAGAACCACTGAGCTAACCCTCCGGCCCAACTCTGGGCAGTTTTAACCCTCTCTGTCTTCCTGTCTTTCTCCAATTTTGGCAACAACTGTTTGTTCTGCGATCTCAATCTTCTGATACATCTAAGAAAAGCTGTCAACGTGCTGTATGTTCAGTCTTTTCTTTTTCTTTTTTTTTTTTTTTGCTGTACTGGGGAATCAAACTCGGGCCCTTGTGTGTCCAAGGTTTACGTGGTACTACTTGAGTGAGCTAAATCCTCAGCCCCAGGGTTTTTCTTAATATAATGATGGGAGGATGACTTTCAAGTTCCTTATATGCAGGATTAGATCTCACCTTTAGTTTTGAAGGAAATTTTCACTGGCTAGAAAATTATAGGTTGGTAAAGGAAGATGTTTTCTTCTAGCCTTTTTTTTTTTTTTTTTTTGAGACAGGGTCTGGCTTTGTCGTTCAGGCTGGCCCTGAGCTCACTATGTAGCCCAGGCAAACCTTGAATTCAGCAATCCTCCTGTCTCTGCCTCCTGAGTGCTGGGATGATAGGCGTGAGCCACCACGCCCAGCAATTTTTTTTTCAATGAAAGGTCTTTGTCTTATTTCTTTATTTACTCTAGTATTTCTCTCTTTTTCTAGTGTATGTTTAAATCTCTGTATCTGACTTCAAGTGAACATTATGGTCTCAAGTTTCATCCATTTTTCTGCAACTGGCATAATTTCTTCTTTCTTAATGGCTAAACAGAATTCCATTGTGTGTATATATATTGCATTTTTAAAAAATCTACTCATCTGTTGATAGGCATCTAGGCCATTTCTAGAGCTTAGCAATTGTAAATTGTACTGCTATCAACATGAGTATGAATGTATCACTATAGTAAGTGGTCTTGAACTCTTTCAGGGATATGCTCAGGAAGGCTATGACTGAATCAAATGGAATATCTCTTTTTAGTTTTTTTGAGAATCTTCATACCGGTGTCCATAGTGGTCAGACTAGTTTACATTCCTACCAACATAGAAGGGTGTCCTTTTCCTCCATAACCTTGTCAAGATTTTTTTTTCTATTCTTTTTTTTTTAAATTGAATTCTTTATTGGTACAATTTATATACATCTCAAAATGTACCAGGGGAATTTGTACCAGTATATGACACAAGTTAATTCTCATTTTTACTCATATCCCTACCCACCCACACCTCCTCCCCCCTTTATACATGCTCTTTTATTTTTTTTCTGTATCATATTTATTCTTTCCCTTCATTTTTTTTCTATTCTTGATGATAGCCATTCTTTCTGGAGTAAGATGGAATAAATATTCTTTTCATTTGCATTTCTTCAGAGGATAAAAATGCTAAGCATGTTTTTCACATTATTTATGACTCAGTTTCTAAGACCATGTATTCACTAACATTTGTAAAATACCAGTATTCCAATTCTACCACCCCTTATTCAATGATTAGAGTTCTTTTAGAAAAAAAATGCCCCTTTTTCTACTTTGTGAAATATACACATGGTTGTATTTCAATCCCTATCAAATTTATAAAATTCAAATTTTACTTACTTGCTGCTTAATATATCATTATTCAGGAAGCATTACAGCTTACCTTGGGACACAAAATAGGGGCCAAAGACAGGAATAGCATGTCATCAAAAGATATACTCAAATGACCAATAAACTTGTATGAACAAACGCTCAACCTTAGTCATGAGGGAAATATAAATTAAAAGCACAGCACAATACCACTAAGTGCCAAACAATGTAGAACAGCCAGAATTCATTATACCACTAATGGTAACATATTACTTTGGAACTCTTTGTAATACTATTTACTAAAACTGGACACAGATAGATCCTATGCCCCAGGAATATGCCTGGATATATACCCCACAGAAATGAATTTACATTTTTATCAGATGTGGAAATAGTTTGTAGGTACATATCCAGAACAATCCCACATAATTTTGGGGAAAAATCATTTCACAATTAAAATTATGGTTAGGGCTGGGGATTTAGCTCTGCCTGGCAAGTGCAAGGACCCGAGTTCGATCCCCAGTACCATATTCCACAATGCTGGGTGTGGTGATTCACAACTGTAATTCTAGCACTCAGAGGCAGAGGCAGAGGCAGGAGGACTGCTGAGTTCAAGTCTTGCCTGGGCTACACAGTGAGCTCAGGGCCAGCCTGAACTACAAAGCAAGACCCTGTCTCAAAAAAAACCCAAAAAACGATTAGGCCTACTTTGCTATCTACAGGCCGACCATGGCACATCCAGACATAACTCCATTTTCCCCTCTGGTCATATTTAAGACTTCCATGGTCCCTGATGCTGCGATGCTCCAGGGCAGGACCGCAGCAGCTGCAGACAAAGCAGGATGGACAAATTCCTAACCAACAGAGGTTCCTCGAGTTCTAGAATGTGAGGAACCGCCGCCCTCTGAGTGACCTGTAGCATTTGTTACTCCCGATGTCCTGAGTGAAGTGTGTAAAGCTGTTGGGTCTTTTGTCTCTGCTGCCTAGAGCAGCCCTGATCAGACCCAAAACTCAGCTTCTTCTCAAAGTCTCATTTTTCTACCTTTTTTAGTCTATGTATGAATGGATTCACCCTGTGCTGTCTGGCTCGCAGGAGACTTAAGAGGTTCTAGTAACATTGCCTTTCCCTATTTTCTACACATACATAATTCATAGTAGCTATAACATGAAAACAGCAGCAGAAATACACACAATCCACAATCTATCAACATAAATTTGTTTATATAAGTTATATATTTGCACTAAGAAAATGAACTATTACTATATTAAAAATGTTGATGACTCAAATATTGAGAAAAAGTGATGTGAATTCAAAAATAGGCAGAATGTGGCCAGGTTAATGAGCTAGTGATTAGATTTGGCTTCTGAGATAATGTTTCTTAGCTTTTTAATAAATCTGGTTGTGAGTTAATAGATATGCTCACTTTGTGAAAATCCACTGAGCTCTTAATTTATTACTAGCATATTTCTTTCTTTCTTTTTTCCAGTACTGGGGATCAAACTTATGACTTTGGGCTTATAAGGCAGGTAGCAACACCACTGAGCTAAATCCTCAGCCCACTGGCATACTTTCTTAATGTTGGCTATACTTCAATGAAAAGGTATTTAAAATACAATATATGATGTTCTTGACTGACCACTTACATATTTTATTAAGTAGTGCTTATTTATATAAAGAACAATTCTAAACCCCAAACTGTCTTAGGACATAAGCAAAACAGTCCCTTCAAGTTGCTCACAAGGGTTCATTGGTAGAAAAGCTTACTCCCATGGTACAGCACATTTTATCAGCTCTCAGTGTTTGGAGATGACACCAAATGAATTTAAAGCTACTGTACAAATTAAATACATGCAACCCATAAAAATGTTTGGTTTGTTGTTTTTGTAACCGATCAGACAAGATCGCTGTTGGAAAGGTAACCTTTGAATAATAGGGTTTTAGCTGGCTTTTTAGATGGATCCGCGTTAACACATTTGATAAACTTTTATCTTTAATGCGCCTTTCTGGAATACCAGTTTGACCTCAATCTGAACAAAGCCTTAGTTGTTGATGTTAGCATGGTCATTTTCTCAGCCTGCATGTTTATTATTGAATGTTAATCAGATTCATTATTAAAGATTTCATCTGCCACACACATGCATAATTGGCTATGTCTGAGTGGCTACCTTTTGTCTTGAGCAGATTGCTAAAACTGCTTTCAGCGTCATTAGACCAAAATGATGACCTTATTAAATTGTCCTTGTTTTCCAAAGGATTAGACCTTATTAGTATGCAAACACACTATAAACAAAAGCTCGGGAATTTCTTTTACCTTGCAACAGATTTTATGCTGAAGGGTATGTGAAATAATTGTTAATTGTGTTCATTGAGCACATTAACTTTTGTGTATATTGTAGAGCGTCATGCAGAAGCTGAGTTAAAAGTAGTACCAAAGTGAGAAATGTGTGAATTGTGTGTTGCTCTTCTTCATTAGATGGGAAAAGGGAAGAAGATTTACCATACTACTTAAATTTGAATGCTAATTTTTTTTCCTAACTCATTTAGAGATAAATAGGAAGTAGTGCTAACAGTATAATTTTGAAGTATTAAACCCACATTTTCACAACATATATTTTTTTAAATCACACTTACTGAGTTTCTTCACATATGATTCACCGAATTTTGTTTGTGAAGGATCCATCAGTGGCTTCAGTTTAGCAAAGAAAATGCTATGTGATGTCATCTTTCTTGCTCTGTTTCTACTATTGTGATGAGGTCAGTTTGGAAGAGGGAAAGAAATGTGTAGAATTGGCTGTCATCTGCAATCTGACGATTGCAGCATAATTGGTTTAAGTGGGATGTACTTCCTACTGATCTCCAGAATATCTTTGGTAATCAGTCTGCTCCTAAAGCCGAGACTTGGCCACAGATGAAGTTATTGCAGCCTGAGAAATGAAATCCTCACCCGCAAAAGGTTCAGGTCGGCTTAGCTTTGTAATCTGGTTTAAAAGTTTTGGAGTAGGCAGATTTAGAAGGTCATCCTTCATCTTTCTTGACCTATGAGTTTTAGGAAGGATAGTTATGATTTTATATTTTATCTAGGAACTGAATTCTCTCAAATTTATATATTATACATTACACTAAAAGTAAGTTATTGTCAATCATTTTGTAAAGTACTTACAAGAGGTTCTAAAATTATTTCTGCAGTATCTATTTAAATGTGAAAATATTTTATTCTTTAGGAGATTTTTTAAATATTATCTGAACCAAACTTCTCCACAGCTCTATCAAACTGGCTTGTAAAACAGATGAGTGGTGGTCTCAGTGGATTTAGTTATTGAAGTGCTCAAAGAATTAGGACAAATGGTACAATCTTTGGCAATGTTTTTCAATCGATATAAAGAAGAGAAATTTGCATAACATTCGTGTTTAATGTAATACCATCAATTTATAAAATATTAGCAAGTATTAGTTAAGATAGCCTAAATAAAACACTGTTCCAGTAAAGCTGATCAATTGGCAAGTTTGGCTTCACTTGATTTTTTGGTATAAATTTGACTCTAGAATACCCCTTTCCACCCACTTTGGCTGTCCTGCTTTTCTGGTTAGAGTCATCTTTTGGTAAAACCTTCTTTTTCCTTTGTGGCCGCATACATACCCTCACTTTTCTGACAACGCTTCCTGTCTCTTGACATTTAACCACTTAATCATAAATAACCATTGATTCTCTGTTTAACTGATCTAATGCTACTTTCCTTGAAATATGGTCTTCAGGAACACTCTGGAATGGACAGAAGGGTGGACGGACGATACTCGATGTATGTTTATCAAAATGAATCATATATCCCTTTCTTTTTTCAACATCTTTAAATTAGCTGTCATTTTAGTCGGTCCTGGTCCATTTTTTCCCCACTATTTGTTCTGTTTTGAGATGGGGTTCCACTGTGTTGCCTTTGCTAGCTTTGAATTCTGGGGCCGTCTGGCCTCAGCCTTCCAAGTCACTGGGACTATAGACAAGCACAATTGTGCTCAGCTTCTGCTTTTTATAATTTTTTTTCCAAGCATAAATGTCCATTGGATGTAGGTGGAACTCATACACTGTGTATACAGTGTAGGCATATTGTTTCAGTCAGTTCTGACAGTCAATGATGTAATTTTGAGAGTAAAAGGAGGGTTGGCTCAGCGGTTTTGGCACCTGCCTTGCAAGCGCAAGGTCCTGAGTTCGATCCCCAGTGACCACATATAATTCTGGGCGTGGTGACTCACGCCCACCAGCAATCAATACCACATACCACAGTGCCCGGTGTGGTGGCTCACACCTGTCATCCCAGCACTCGGGAGGCAGACACAGGAGGATTGCTGAGTTCCAGGCTTGCCTGGGCTACATAGTGAGCTGAGGGCCAGCCTGAAGTACAAAGCGAGACCCTGTCTCAAAAAAAAAAAAAAAAAAGATATCTAGATATCTTGAGAGTAAAAGGTGCTATAAATTCTTCTATCTGTGATTCCAAACTGGCTGCAGAATGGCAGTTGGATTTCCCTGTCCAGGGAACAATGCAAGCATACTTTCTACACATGTCTTTTATAAGAAACAAATAGAAATCAAAACACTATTGAGATTTTAGATAAGAAAGTCAGTTCTCACCTATATTACAAAATCAACACTGAGTCCACCCAGGGCCCTGAATCACCTGCAGTAGTCATCTCAGTCATTAAGAGATAGTAAGAGTCAGAGATGTTAAGCCAGACGTAGCGGTGCAGGCTGTGATCTCAGCACTGAGGAGGCCGAGGTAGGAGGACGGTGATGAATCTGAGGCTGGCCTGGACTATGTAGTGAGTTCAAGGTCAGTATGAACTACATAGGGAGACACTGGTGAGACTGTGTCTCAAAAACACAAAAGAAGAGATGGTAAGTGTGGTCAGCTTACTAAATCAGGAAAGTGTAGAGAGAATGTCATGGACATTTATATTGAAAATATCTAAGGCGCAGATTTTAGAATATTTTAAAAACCAACATTTATCTTCTCAAGAATTCTAGTTTTAATCCCAACTCTTTGGGGAGGCTAAGGCAGGAGAACTGCAAGCCCAAGGCCAGGTTGTGCAACCTAATGACACCTGGTCTCAAAATAACAAACAGAAGGAGCTGTAGATGTGGCTCAGGGAAGAGCACCCTGTGCTCGGCCCACAGGACATGGGGAAAAAAATCATTCTATTTGTGAAGGGGCTATCCATTAACTAAAACCTGACAAGTAATTTTTATATTTAGTTTCTGTTTTAGATAGGTTTTCGTTTTGCTTTTTAAAAGACTCAGAGTTTATCCAAATGGAGAAAAGTATGTATCTCACTATATATGTAATTACAACTAGATTGTGCAAATAATGGATGGAATGAGTACTAACGATCCTTAGATCTAAAAATACGCTCATTCCAAACATCAATAATTTTATCCAAAAGTTCTAACAAGGCCCTTTAAACTTAAGTCGGTGTTGATTTAAGGATTTGAGGATTCTAGTTAAGCAGGTGAATAGTAAATATAATTTATAAACACAAATGGATATGCAAATTTCTCTTCTTTATATTGACTAAAAAACATTGTCAAAGATTGTGTGTGGCCAAACCTTTCTCCAGGTGCTTCCACTTCTCTCTCCCTCCTGGTAGATGAATAAATACAATGGGCCTTTAAGAGGCGGCAGGAACGCAGAGGACGCAGGTGACGTAGGTGGCATAGATGACGCAGATGATGCAGACCAATCACACATTGCTGAATGCTACTTCCACCCATGCGCCTAATCACACCCCTCCGCCAGCACTGCTTCCGCCCTCTCACCCAATCACATCCCAAGCTGCCCTTTATCCATACCTGTAACTTCCATAATAAGAAGAGAAGTTTTTCAACCTACACGGAGTCCGGGAGTTGTGATTCCGTGACCCCGCTCACCCTCCCGAGGTCGTGGGACGACGGAGACGGTACGGTAACCGGCCTGACTGGATGACAATTGTGTATTTTTAATTGATTTTATTGATACATTTTATGTATATGTTTTGGTCACAGTCAACATTGAGAATTTGTACTAGTACATGACATATCTTAATTCTTATTTTTCCTATTCCCCTGCTCTCCCTGCAGCTACCACCCCATAAATATAAGCTTTGTTTCCTTTTTTTTTTTGAGACAGGGTCTCGTTTTGTAGTTCAGGCTGGCTCTGAGCTCACTATGTAGCCTAGGCAAACTTAGAACTTAGCAATCCTCCTGTCTCTGCCTCCCGAGTGCTGGGATGACAGGCGTGAGCCACCACACCTGGCACTGTGGCATGTGGTATTGATGGCTGGTGGGCTTGAGTCTCCACGCCCAGCATTGTATGTGGTTTACTGGGGATCGAACTCAGGACCTCACGCTTGCAAGGCAGGCGCCGGAAACCACTGAGCTAACCCTCCAGCCCTTTGTTTCCTTTTTTAACCATCAAATTTTTCTTTCCCTTCTTTACTTACCCCTACTCCCCTTTTCCTTTTGAACATTTTCTCCCCTTAAAAATGTTTATTTTTGTTAGCTAATGGATCATAGTTGTAATTTAAGGCCATCATTTGGCTTTAGCCTTTATAAATCCACTTAAAAATAAATTTTCTATACATTTTATGAGAATAAAGCTGATTAAGTTTACCATATAAAACCCTCTTAACTTATGGCATGAGGCAATTTTTAAGGAAGAAAACTAATTTTGTTTTAAAAGTCTGTCATGCGGAATTTAAAAGGTCATATGCAGCTTGCAACAAGAGTGCTTAAAGAATTGTTTGCCTGTTGTCATCTTATAAATTAATGGATCTCTGCTGAAGGCTACATAGTCTAAGCAAGAAGTCAGCATCTACTTAAAGCCCACAGTAACAGCTGGTAAAGTGAGGCACTAAGGATCGGATCATTGTGTATTCTAGTCACCATTCATATGAGGTTGTATTTTGAGTTGATCGTGTTGCTTCCAGTCCCCCTTCTAGGAGTAACAAAATAAAGTTCTTCTTTGTTATTGGCACATTATTTGACTTTGTAGAAGTGAATTCAAAACATCAGTCAACCCAAAAAAGAAAGGACTGTTTCCAGTACTGGATAACTTTTATAAATTCTGTAATTAGGTTACTTGATTTTTCTATGATCCAGTTTTATTTTTAATTATTTTATCTTTACTTGCTTATTTCTTTCTCTTCATTTGGTCCAAAGCTTGGGAGAGGGCTCAGGAGTGCGAACAGGCTGCCTTGTGGTTGGAGGTGGGAGTTCAGGCAGAAGGCCCCAAGCCAGGAGACGCGGAGGAGCCCGCAAAGTGGGTGGGGCTCCGGCGCCTTCCCCTGGTGCTTGCTGGGAGACTCTCGAAGAGATGTTCACTCTTCCCAGCGTGGGGACCAGCCGGGTGCAGAGCTTAGCCAGGCGGTCACCCATATTATGAATGAGTTTCACTCCTTCCTCTAGGAAGATACAGAGTTGGCGGTCCGTGCAGGTGGAACCTGGGGTGTAAGATCAAAATAACTTATTTCAGTTCTTCTCCAGAGCTGTAGTGGCTTTCGTGGTAGCTAGTTCGACCCCACTCAGTTCAAAAAGGCTCCTGCACATTCTGGGAGTGCAGTCACCATGTCGGTTTTCTATCTTAAAGAGATACTGGACATCCTCACACTTTTCCCCTTCAACCCATACCCGCCAGAGAGACATCACTGGGGCGGAAGCAGATTCCCGGAGGCAGGTGGATGGAGGAGCCCTACAGCTGCAGAGTGGCCAGGCGATGGCGGGTGGCTTCTGCTTTGGTGGACTGAGTCTAACAAATCTGGGAGGAGGCCAAGAAGGAGATGACCACCTAGAACAGGGTCAGCTCCGGAAGTGAGAGGTGGGGGAGAAGGTGACCCCAGAAGTTGCACGTGGAGAGGCGACTGGAAGCCAGTTGGAGGCTGGAAGAAAGACAATTGTCAGGTCCGTTCAAACAGTGCATATATAGGAATCACCTCAACATCACTGACCATTAGGTAAATGCAAACTGTAATGAGATACTACCACGGTGCGGATATAGAAACAACTGAGGTGTCCTTTGGTCGATGAATGGATAAAGAAAAGGGGATACTATTCAACCACAAAAAGTATAAAATTCTGTCTTTTATACCACCATCAATGGTTCTGGAGATCATAATGTTGAGTTAAATAAGCTGGACCCAGAAAGACAAATACCACATGCTTTCACTCTCATGTGAATCTAAAAAACAGCTGTGTTTGTAGGGCTCATAAGCAGAACAGTAGTTACTACGGGTTGGGGAAGGGAGAGGGAAGAAAGGGGGAGATTGTTTAACAGGTACAAACTCACAACCTGGTAACAGGAATAGTGTCAGAGTTCTATTGTTCAGAGGGTGATTGTAGCTAATGATTCTGTATCGTATAACCCCAGGTAGATGGAAGAGAGGGTTTTGAATGTTCTCTTTAGAGAAATGATAGATATTTGAGATGATGGATACACTAAGTAGCTTGAGTTGACCAGTTCACAGTGTATGAACATAACATAAACATACAATTATTATCTGTCAACAGAAATGTTCGCCATCACAGGTCATTAGGGACAAGCCAATTAAGAACACATTAAGATATCAGTGCACCTATCAAGTTGACTATGATAAAAAGTAGTCACAATGCCAAATGCTGGCAAGAATACAGAGGAATGAGATCTATCATGCGTTGTGGGAAAGAATGTACAATATGACAGCCACTTTGGCATGTATTTTGCCAGTATCCTAATAAATTAAACATGTTTTCATTATGCAGTCCAACATTGCAGTCCCAGGCCTTCAGGAGGAAAATGGTAATTTATGTACAGTGTGTGATACACATAGAATACTACTCAGTAATGAAAAGGAATGAAGAGTTGATACATAGCTTGGATGGATTCCAACAGCAAACACTGGGTGGCATAGAAAGCTCATCACAAAGACCACATCCTGTGATGGTTGATTTAGGGTGACAGTTGGACAGGATTAAGGGCTGCTCGGATAGTCAAGCCTTATTTATTCACGGGCTGCCATCCGTGATCTTATGGAACAGCTTACGTGGAATACCACATGGTAGGCCACACTGCCCAAGTTCTGGCCAAAGTGTGACAGGGGCTCATGCTCATAGAATTTGACCGGAAGCAGCTAGCCTGATTGAATGATGGAATAATTATTTGTAGAAGTAGTGACAGTGCCAGCAAGGTGACAAGACTGCAGGTCTGGGGCACAGTTTTTGAGAAGGCTGTGTGTGGTCTGAATCCATGCCCAATCTATTGGTGTGTTTCTTCCCCTGCTAGGCTTCACGAGTTCAGACTTCAAGGATAGATAGGGGAGGGGCCCCACACACCCTTAGCCCTAGGGGCCCAGCAGTAGATTTTATTTTTTTTCCCAATGATTTTATGCGCTGCTGGTATGAAAGTCTTAATTCCTGGAGGAGTCTCTTCCGGTGTCCTTAGAGAGACACCGGCCTGGGATTTCTCGGTTAACCCAACACAGGAAAGGATGTTGTCAGGTTCCTTCCGGAACTCTTCAAGGGTTTTTTATCTGTATCTGAGACATCGAGGAGCACAAACGGCATTCAGATTGTAACTCAAGACTTTGGTGCTAAGTTAAAACTAAAATTGCAGTCCTAGCCCAAGTTGGTCGTCTGTCAGGCTGGTCGTAACTTGAGGTTCGGCTGCAGTTGTATCACATGAAAGCAGGATCTTGTTGTGGTCTTTATCTGGAGAGTATCTGTAATTTCAGGAAATGCACACAGGTGCCCCTTACAAGATGGTTAATTCGGTGCTTCCACCTGACTGTTTTAAGAGGGACTCGGGTACAGTGGTACCTCGGTACTCATTGTAAATTGCTTTCATTGTAAATGGGTTCTGTGAGGTGGACAGAAATACAGAATGACGAATACCAAACTGTTTTGGCTGACAAGGGTAGCGGGTCGGTCACAAGGCGACCAACACGGGCAAGTCTGAGGTCACATGTTAAATACACATTAATGATGATGGCTTCAAAGAAAAAGCACCAAGGTCGGGCTGTGGCCAATGAGGCGCTGATTAGCCTGCGTGTCTCAGGAGGCGCCGCCGAGCCGCCTCTTCCTCTGAAGTAGAATGGCTGGCGGCCCAGGTGGGCCTGGGAGGGTCTTTCCTGGGTAGATTGGTGTGTGAGTGGGTGGCCCGGGGAGGAAGAGCTGCCTGTTTTGTAGACCTGCGTCGCGCGCTTGGCTGGGAGCCCCGAGGCAGGAGGGAGAGCAAATCCTGTCTTTCCTGGAGCCAGAACGCTTTCCTCCTCCTGCAACCCTGGGACGTCAGCGCTCCGGGCTGAGTAGCCTTTAAACTCCCCGGTAGAGTCTCCCACACCCTCCGGGGCCTTCCGCCTTGGATTTAGAATTGCGCTGCCAGCTTCGGGGATTCTGAGGCCTCCAGCCCTGGGCTGAGCCGCTCATTCTACCTGCTTTGCTTCCTTGCTAGCTTCCAGGTGGCCCCCAGGGGACTTCTCAGCCGTGAGGACCGAGCGAGCCACTTTCCCTCATGAACGACCCTTTGCGTATGTTCGATTGATTCAGTGTCCTGGGGAACCGGGGCTGAGACCTACTCTGTGGTTCCAGGGAGATCTCGCCAGGAACAGAGCGGTTCTGTGTGGCCGTGGTGGTTGCTGGAATCTGCGCCTGTGACGAAGTGACATTGAACTACGCACACACTTTATCACAGCGTCAGTTTCCGGGTTGTGATGCTCGGCCTCCCGCGAAGCTCCTCTGGGTTTTGTTGTTGTTGTTGTTGTTGTTGTTGTTTGAGACAGGGTCTCACTTTGTAGTTCAGGCTGGCTCTGAGCTCACTGTGTAGCCCAGGCAAGCCACCGCGAACTCAGCAGTCCTCCTGTCTCTGCCTCCCAAGAGCTGGGATTACAGGTGTGAGCCACCACGCCCGGCACTGTGGTATGTGGTGCTGATTGCTGGTGGGCTCAGTATTGTATGTGGTTACCGCGGATCAAACTCTGGACCTTGCATGTGCGAGGCAGATGTGGGACCACTGAGCAAAATCGCTGGCCCTCACATTCATTTTTGAAGGATGTTTTCACTGAGTGTAGAATCTAGGATGGAGTTTCTTTAACAACTTTGAAAATAATAATCTCCTGTCTCCTGACTTCCACCACACGTGTCCTTTCTTCTCGTGAATTTCGGGTTTTCCTCTTTGTTTTTCAAATCTTTACCATGGTGTTCCTAATGTGCTTTTCTTTCTATTTATTTTCCCTGGGTATGTGGCATTCTTTGAACACATGGTTCGACATCTTTTATAAGTTTCAGAAAATTCTAAGGGATCATCTCTTCAAATACTGTTTCTGCATCTTCACCTTCTCCTGTCCTTCTGGGACTCTAACATGAGTCTCAAAATTTTATGCACAGTTTCTTGCATGTCCTCTGGAAAAACAAACTCAGAGTACCCTTGTCTTGGTGAAGTTCTCTTTCCAGACTATTATGGCATGAGCATGTTGCATATCATAAAGGAAATAATTTGTTCCAGGCTCAGTGGTACCTGCTTGTCATCTCAGCCATGGCAAGTTTGATGCCAGCACGAGCAACTTGGCAAGATCCTGTTCCTAAATAAAAACTTTTGAGAAGAAGCACAGTTCCCTGTGAGAGCCTGTGCTTTGTATGTGTGAGCTCCTGGGTTTGATCCCAGCACTGCATATAAACAAACAAACAAATAAATAGAGGCACTGTAGTGCCTGAATAGCTTTCAAAGAATATATATATATTCTTTACCTTCTTATGAATTAAACTGATGCTTTTGCTTTTTTTTTTTTTTTTTAAGCAGCATCAATCTCAAATACTGCCAGGGTACTTTAACTGTATTTTATAAGCATTAACTTCTATTCACCCACACTTATGGAAAAAGTCTGTATCCTTCATTTCTTATAACAGCCAGGGATATATGGTTGTGGATGCATATTTCTGTTTCAGCTTTTGTTTGAGCAGTTTCCAAAACATCATCCTGTAAGGTTTTTGGAACCTGTGCCAAGTTCAGCTCAGATGAAGTTTCTTTGTTAGGATTTTGCTTTTTAAAGCATCTGGATCAGAAATCATATACTGCTGCTGCGTAGCAAGGAAACATTTGGAAATCATCAGAGACATCATAATAAAGGATGAATAGTATTGTATGTTTTTTCTTAGGGTAGGTAAAGGCTACAACAAAAATAATTTTATTAAGAATTTAGAAAATGCTAGGCTGATGTGAAAACACTTTAAGCAGTCGGTGGCTTACTTTGGAAATGATATTATCCCACAACATATTACTATTCCTAAAGCTATCATGAAATATTTCTGAGTAAAAGTAGAGGTTTTTTTTTTACCTAGTTCTCTCTTCTCTACCCCCCCCACCTGCTTACACAAACACACACACACACACACACACACACACACACATGCACACTGGTTTAAAAGGCAAGCAAAATTAAAAACTTCTGGTTTAGCATCATCATTTTATTTTCATTTTCTGTCCCCAAATTTGAAGCAGAAACTTAAATGATTCTTCATAGCATTTCAACAAACTGCACCCATTTGAGTAGAAAGGCTGTCTCAGGTTTGGTTTAGATTTTCCTGGACAAAAATAATCCATCTACTTTCTTTTTTTTTTTGAGACAGGGTCTCGCTTTGTAGTTCAGGCTGGCTCTGAGCTCACTATGTAGCCCAGGCAAGCCTCGAACTCAGCAATCCTCCTGCCTCTGCCTCCCGAGTGCTGGGATTACAGGCGTGAGCCACTACACCCAGCACTGTGGTATGTGGTATTGATTGCTGGTGGGCGTGACTCACCACACCTGGTGTTATTGTATGTGGTTGCCGGGATCAAACTCAGGACTTTGCGCTTGCAAGGCAGGTGCCGGAACCACTGAGCTAACCCTCCGGCCCTCCATCTACTTTCTTAATGAAAAATTTCCATTTTTTATTTTTTTTCAATCTCCTTGGACCAGTCTTTGTTTCTAATATGTAGTACATTGTGTCACCTTCATAAGTTGGCCAGAACATCAGTGAATCTCAGAACTTTTGTACCCATGAGCCAAACCCACAGCTATGCTTTTCAGACTTTCCAATAGTTTCCAAAATGATTGATGGATTCTAAAGAGATATTTGATTATGCCATACGTAGACATGTGAAAGTACATTTAGATTGTGGTCTAGAATCCCTGTGATTTACTAGATAAGCTCTGAACTGTGGAATCGAAAGAAAATAATTATTTTTCTGGGTGGAGGGTGACCTTTGTTATTCTCCCTTCTGTTTTACAGTTACATTTAGAAATAATTTTCTCCTCCATGTTCACTTAAAAAGGTTGGTCTAAGCCTATGAAATTATCATGGTATATTAACCTTAATGTACCTTTTTGTGGCTGTAAGGGCTAATCAAATGACCTTTTCAAAATTCCATCAATCAGGGGCTGGAGATTTAGCTCAGTGGTTCCGGCGCCTCCCTTGCAAGCGCAAGGTCCTGAGTTCGATCCCGGCAACCACATACAATGCTGGGCGTGGTGACTCACGCCCACCAGCAATCAATACCACATACCACAGTGCCGGAAATGGTGGCTCACGCCTGTCATCCCAGCACTCGGGAGGCAGAGACAGGAGGATTGCTGAGTTCGAGGCTTGCCTGGGCTCCATAGTGAGCTCAGGGCCAGCCTGAACTACAAAGCGAGACCTTGTCTCAAAAAAACAAAACAAAACAAAAAATTCCATCAATCATCTACTGACATTTGGGTGCTAATTAAAATGTCTAGAAAGGTGTGCGTTGCGCGCATGCGTGTTTGCGGGCAGGCGTGCGTACGTGCGTGCTAATGCACACGCGGGTATGAATCAGATCCTTCATGTGGTGGAGCTCCTTTTCTGAAACTGCTGTTTATTTTTCTTCATCTGACTGACAAGACAATATTCGACGAAAGAAAGGGGGACAGATCCTTCCGGGAGGAAGGAAACGCGCTTTTGCTTCTTTACAGCTGACCTTATCTCCACCTTAAACAATAGCTAAAATGTGATGTCTGAGATATATGTAGCAGTGAAGTTTTTATTGATTGATATAAATATGGATGGCTTTGTTCGGTTGAATCCTGCTGGTAGGAGTTACTGGCGTATGTGATACATTATCTTATTACACTCATTTTATGGAAGCTGATCCTGATGGGACAGTGGAAGGAGGGCTTACTCCGGCCTTCTGGAAAAGCACTTAATCCCGCTGCCTGTGCAGCAGCCGCGGCTCGGATCCTAGCGGCGCGCTGGCACCCTTTCTCCTGTTATTAAACAAAAATGCAGCTGCTGACCAGAAGTGCAGCTCTACAAGTGGGCCTTTCATCATGTTGGGAAGAGATTCATATCCAGGGTTGACATCATTTCGGTTATGGCCTTTTCATTATTAAAGTTTGGAATTTCAAGTTTGTTTATTAAAGATTTAAAGCTATAGGTTAAATCACCAAATTGAAATCCACTTATTTGCCTATACGACCTTAAGTGGCTAAGGTGTGCTGGAAAATGTGTTTTTCAGGATTTGCCGCCAGATGAATTAATTGTGAAATACATTATATCAAAAAGAAACGGATGTTCATTTTTTCCCCCCAGTCCTTAGAATTCTTCTTTTCAAGTAACTTTCACATCCCTCCGTTTCGAATAGCTGTGTCTAGCAAGTGTTTAGAGCTGTTGACTCTTCATATTACTAAAAATAGTGATCAGGACTTTTACTTAGTCCTTGTAGCAACTTTACTGTGTATTTCAACTGTTTTCCATCAGTCTCAAGTTGATAATTCTTTAAGACACATGGCATTCACCAGTATTTACAAAGATTTTTTAACTCTCAGAATAATTGTGTTCAGGGACTCTCCTCATTTGTAATCCAATCTTTTTCATGACAGTGCATCTTTTATTGCAAACACAAAAATTACCAGAGTGCTTTTACATCTATGCTTTCACGTAAATTCTATTTTTAAATAGCAGAATTAACATTGTATAGTTAGTAAAATATTTATAAAGACATTAACAAAGAAAAAAGTTCATAATTTAACATTTCTAGAATTTGGGACATTGTGGCTCTTGCTTTCCCATTAAACCATCGTCTATTGAGCTTCACTTTTCACCTCCAGAAAAATGATTGTAATAAAGACCATTGAACATATATACAATGGCTTTTATTTTCCCGTCCGATGCATTCTGCAAATGTATCAATTAGTAGATAATTGAAGTTTTTGTTGTTAACATTTGCTTTGTTATTAAAGAGGATACCCCGGAGTACTCTCCAATTCAATTCAATTCAATCCTGGCACCAATTACTTAGAATTAGCACCAGACTCCATGGTTTTAGAACAAAGTCCTTCACTGCCCGCATTTGTATCACCAGTCAGAAGCTTGGGATGTTACCAGTCAGCTACAAACTGGGGCTTCCCAGGACTCCTTCGTGTTC
>PVIC010023486.1:0-26812 GCA_004025085.1 Thryonomys swinderianus | reverse complement strand
GAGGGGAAGAGAGGAGGGAGGGAAGGGAAGGGGAGGGGAAGAGAGGAGGGAGGGAAAGGAAAGGGGGAGGGGAAGAGAGGAGAGGAGGAATTTAACAACCCACTTGAACATCTCATCCTTATTATAAAAAAATCTTTTGACATTGATAATCTAAAAAAATTCAAATCATTGTATAATAAAAGAAAGCTATAGGTAATAATCACAGATCTAAAATAAGAAAAAAGCAGAAAATATAATAGTATCAAGATACTGTCAGAATTTTGTCTTAAAAGACAAATATATCAGATATATTCAGATAGGGCTGAAATGTCATGGTATTTGTAAGTAAATTTCAAATTATTCAGCAAATACACATGTAAGAGGGAGAGCAAATAAACTTAATAGTTAGATAACCTAAGAACATATTATTTATTATGACATTTTAAAAACTTCCCTATAGACTTTAATTTTTTTCCCAGTAAAGGGGAAAATCTAAACTGAAATTATAGATGCTAGACATTTTTTTTGTTACTTCTACAACATCCCTGATGCAAGGAACCAGGAGGCCTTGAGTTCACTATAGACCACTCAGGGACCGAATCCACCAGAGATACAGAAGATGAGCAAATGAACTTCCAAAGTGAAACTCGGACCAGACCAGTGCAATACCATTTTTCTAATCCAAATATGACTAAAAAGTTTCACCAATTTTTTTTTTTTGAGATAGAGGCTCACTTTGTAGTTCAGGCAGCCCTGAACTCACTATGTAGCCCAGGCAAGCCTGGAACTCAGCAATCCTCCTGTCTCTGCCTCCCGAGTGCTGGGATTACAGGCTTGAGTCTCCATGCCCAGCATTTTATGTGGTTACCGGGGATTGAACTCAGGACCTTGGTCTTGCAAGGCAGGCGCCGAACCACTGAGCTAACCCTCCGGCCCAAGTTTCACCAATATTTTAGTGACAAAGAAATGAATGCTGAATGGCAACATCTAACACATATTATTCAGTGCATATAACTGTATTCAACTATGTAATAAATGTCTTTTCATGCTCCATGAGAGTTGCTTCTTTTGTTAGCTTTACATACTCTAATTTTTTTCAGTACTGAGGGTCAAATGTAGGCCCTTGTGCTTCCAAGGTAGGCATGGTATCACCTGAGCCAAATCCCTGGCCCACTTTATATATTCTAAATTATTAAGTATCTCTAAGGAGTCTTAGAGAAGGCTCAGATTGCAGTACAACTTAATAGGAAATTGCAATCAAAAGTTTTTGCCAAAAGGATCAGATAAAAAGAAATGTTTCTCAAACAAAATCTACAGGGTAATGTCATAGCTTCAGATTTCACCAGCTCTGAGAATCTTTTTTTAATTACTCAGTGCATCTGTTTCTGTTTCTATAAAATGTAAATAATAATGGCACCTAATTTCAAGGTTTTAGGATTGTGAAATGTTTAGAATGCACCAATGGATAGGGTAAACTCTTAACTGTTGCCTATTAAAACATAGTTTATTATCTTCCAGTGTTACATTACACACACACACATACATACACAGAGCTCTAGACAGTAATTATCAACCCCCAAAACTTTAAACAGAGAGTTTTAAGAACTTTAAATGAAACTGTAAGCTTGTTGAGCTAACAAAATGTCCTTCAATCATTTATAAACAATCAACTTTATATAACATGGGTATTACCATTTAGTGCCTATTTAGCAAATATAAATGCCTATCTCCTAGTTTCACCTCTTTTTACTTTTTTCCTTTTGACTTATTTTCTTGTCCCTTAGTTTCCTCTCCTTCTTAATTCTCTTACGTTGTATTTTTTGTATCCTGGAACAGTTTTCTATATCCAAGAACATGTCTTTCTTTTCTAGTTGCAATGATACTGGATCAAAAGATCCTCACATCTGACCAACTAGTCAAAATACTATAGAAGTGGAACCTCATCGCTTTGTAGAAGACTGTACAGGACACGCAATAAGCCGAGGACTATGTCAAAAACTTTTGACAAGTTCAATCACAGATTTCCCAGTAAAATACAAAGGTTTCTTGTTCCATGGGCTTAAACCAAACATCTCAATCTAAAACTGCCCTTCTTAGTCATCACTCCCAACAAAAGTTGTGATATATTCGGGCCGGAGATTTAGCTCAGTGGTTCCAGCGCCTGCCTCACAAGCACAAGGTCCTGAGTTCGATCCCGGAAACCACATAGAATGCTGGGCGTGGAGACTCACGCCCACCAGCCACTAATACCACATACCATAGTGCCGGGCATGGTGGCTCACGCCTGTCATCCCAGCACTCGGGAGGCAGAGGCAGGAGGATTGCTGAGTTCCAGGCTTGCCTGGGCTCCATAGTGAGCTCAGGGCCAGCCTGAACTACAAAGCGAGACCCTGTCTCAAAAAAAAAAAAAAAGTTGTGATATATTCAATTGGTGTGGGTTTTATTCAAGAGTTTTTTAGTTATTCTTTAGCACTATATGCCTGCTCCTTACACTGCAAGTCTAGAAATCCCTCGTCCATTTAATTCAATTTGAACAGTAATAAAGACAACATAAATGGCATGAAGACATTGGATAATAATTTTTGACTGTTCTCTTGTAAAGCGGGGACCATGATGATTTGATTTGGACACCAGTTAGAACAGTACAACCTGCATTCAGGAAGTTAATAAAGACTTTAATTGTGCTCTTGCTTGACTGTCCCCATGATAAGATATTTGGAGATGTAGAAAAGAGTCTGATTAAATATGGGATTGCATAAATTAGTTAGGAAATAAATACCATAAGAAAGATAAATAGCAAGTATATTAGTAATATTTTATATTAGTACACAATCCAGTTTATAAAGCACCACTATAGAAATTCAACTTATTTCAATCCTTTGAGTATTTATGGAGGATATACTTAAGGAACTATGCCAGACAATCTGTGGAAAACAAGAACAAATATATCCCCACAGAAAATTAATAATTCAGCGGAAGGTATGATCTAAGTGACTGAAAGAAATAGAATATTGTAAAGATGCAATCTATTATAGAAATTCAGAGGGGAAGAGAGATCTTTTCCTAGTCTAACCAGGGGTCAAGGAAGGTTGCACTGTCACAGTACTAGAACTTGAACTTGGGCCTTGAGAAGAGAAAGTGTATAGACCCACCCCAAAGAGTGTAAGATAATTGAGCAGTCACGATGATATCCATTTCGCAGATCAGGAAAGTGAGGGTGAAGGAAGCTCTACGGCCTTCCCACTCGAGGCCACACAAATGCTAAAGGCAAGTGGGACGTGAACCCAGGTCTCCTGACTCTCAAGTCCAATACTTGGTCAGTGTCGCCCTGTAAGAAGTATTTTAACTTTAGGCAAGAGAGTAGACGTTATTTCAGGGTAATGATAAACACACTCACTATTCATTCCTACTATAATAATAAATCTGGCTGTCTCTTGTAAACCACAAGAAAATAAATGTTTTAACCTCTAAGTATTAAAGTTATTACTTACTATAAGTAGAGAAAACACCTTATAGTATTTTAAAGTATTTGGGAAACCTTTTTTTTTTTTTGCTTTTTGGAGACAGGGTCTCGCTTTGTAGTTCAGGCTGGCCCTGAGCTCACTATGGTGCCCAGGCAAGCCACCGCGAACTCAGCAATCCTCCTGTCTCTGCCTCCCAAATGCTGGGATTACAGGCGTGAGCCACCACGCCCAGCATTATATGTGGTAACCGGGGATCGAACTCAGGTCCTTATGCTTGCGAGGCAGGCGCCGGAACCACTGAGCTAACCCTCCAGCCCGGGAAACCATATTTTTATTTAAAACATTAAGAGAACTACTGTAAAAGGATGAAAACCAATTTTATAGTCATAATAAACAAATAATACACTATGACAGTAAGGGTTATACTCTACTTGTCTTTCTCTCCCTGGAGGATAGAACAAGAAAGAATGATGGAATTAAGCTTCACTGAACATCTGATAAATTCTCCCCAGTGGCAATAAATATACAAGGAAATGATAACATATATATTGTGTATCTACCAATGTCTAAGCACATTAAACTTACTTGTTCTCAGAAAAAAAAAAATCTATGGAAAAGCTATCATTATCACCACTGTTTAAAGATGGCGAATCTAAACAAGAGAGAAATTTAGCCAAGGTCCTGTACGTGGCAGACCTGGCATTTAAACTCCGCAGTTCCGTAAAGTCTCTTTTCTTAACCACTCTACCATCAGTAAGAAAATGAAACTGCACATTCTTTTTGTGGAGCGCTTCAAGGAACAAGCACCAATTGCATCTATTAAGATATAATGTGACATTGTGTTCTATGAAGCAGCAGCTTAGCTTGAAATCTAAATGCACAGATTTTGGTATCAAACAAAGCAGGCTTTAAGACTTTACTCAATCATCGCCAACATGTGTAAACTTGCGCAAATTATTCAGCTCCCAGAACTTTAATTTTCTCCTTTGAAAAGGAAGTTGTAACTATTATTTTCGAGATGGGAATGAGACAAAGTAGCACTAAATGATTTTTTTCCTAAAGTACCAGACTTGAATGTCAGGACCTTTCAGTACAGCCTCCGTTTCTAATCAGTCACGGTAAACCAGACAATATAGCCATCAATCAAGAAATATGCATTGATTCTTACACATAAAGGTCTGTTACAGTTACTCTAGAGATGCAGCATTTAAAAAGGCATTTTGCTTCCTTACCTCGTTACTTCCCCTACCACACCCCCTCTGCTTACTTTGTGAGAACTAATTCACTTCACTTTACTCATCAGGTTCTTTAATAATTGGACCAATACCCAAATGGAGATATCTTCTCTAATTCTGAGACAGAACTTAAATAATAATACTATGATGGTTTCTGATTATTAGACAGACAGACAGACAGACAGGTAGACAGATGATAGACAGACATGCAATTCCTCCTTTTTTGTTGTTGTTGTTTGATTGAATTCTTTATTGGTACATTTTACATATAGCTCACAGTCACACTCAGCACTGGGGAATTTGTACCAGTATAAGACATGTTAATTCTCATTTTGACCCATATCGCAAACCACACAACCCCCACCCACTGTACACATGTGCTTTCTTTTTCTTTTCAAATCATATTTATTCTTTCCCCTCATTACTCCCCTACCACATTCCCTTTGAGTTTTTCCTATTTCACAAAATCTGTCATACATTCTAGAACTCGTTTACATCTGCAGGTTCTCATACCAAAGAAAAGATACGGTATTTACATATCTGCGATCTATTTATTTCCCTCATTAGTGTGTCATACAAGGAATGTAAGCAGAAAGAGGCTGAGACTGGACTGGCAGACCTGTGTTTTTCTGTTCCCTGCAAACAGCTGCCGTGACCAGCTGTCCTCACATTCTTTCCACTCAGTGCATTTTCCTGGAATGTAGCTTAATATATGACCCTCTACTGAGCCCTTGTAAGGACAGGAAAATCAATGTGGTTTACAGAACCCTGGTGGAAAATATTATAATTTTTCCCCTTACTCTGAGAAAAGTTCAATGACAATTTCAAACAGTTCACAAAGACACTCAAGAAAAATGTTCACATGAAGTGAATATTCCCAAGCTGGCATAGACCAGCAATACTACTGGGTGCCGTGTGATCATTTCGAGGATATCAACTAATAGCAGTTAAGAAAATCAGCTTTCAGGCAAGGTGACAAGCCTACAGACAGTTATGCGTAGTTACACTGTCCACCCTAACTATCACGGATAGGTTAGCAGAACTTAATGGCTCTCATTCTCCATTTTTTCATATGTAAAATGGTCATACCCATCTCCTAAACCCACCAAATGAGATTAGAGACAGAAATGCTCATGTTATATGCTTGGTTATACGTACCCTTTAATCTTATAATTATCCTTGGTAATAAATATATATACACATAGTCAATAACCTTGATTTTCAACTAATGACTTATCTTAGTACAAGAAAAACTCATATCTGCAGCTATTTCATTTCGAGTCTCATAGGTAACATCATTGAAGAAAGCAGTGCAAAAAAGAAACCTTTGGGTTTCTATGTAGGCAGGTCAAATAACATAAACATCATTAAGATATGTTCGATCTTTTAATTAAAACGTATCGCGATGAAAGGTCAAATTACAATTGTATCCTCAATATTTACTAGATTACACACATAATAAATGCTTTAATCCTCTTTCCACAGCTTACAAACTACATGATAGATATTCTGGTAGGAGAAATATACATACAATTTCCAAGTATAACTCCAAACTCCCACCTCCAATACTGCAGTCTATCTATCCACATATTAATCCTTGATTTTATAATCGTAAATGTAGGGACTACTTTAGGACTACCGGTAGCATGCACTATTTGTTAAGGAAAACAGCAAAATATTTCAAGTCTCCAGTACTGTCTCATTCACATTAAGTATGTCAATATAAATGTAAATTAACTTACAGTGCACAAGAACTTCCTTAGACTCCATGAAAGTGATAAAAGAGTGGGGTAAACTTAGACTTCTAAATACAAATGTCTGTTACTAGTGCTGTCTCTTCTCTTACCACCTCACCAAATATACAACCACAGACAATCATTCCTAACAGCTGACTTTTAACCCTGTCTTTGTTTTAAGCAAGAGCCTTTCAAAAATACATAGCATGCAGTGCTGAGATTACCAAGAAGAAAACAGTTTTTACAATCATTGTCTTTCTACCTCCTTGCCTGTTCCTCAAAAAATGACTGGCTACACAGAACTATATAATTCGGGGGCAGAACTATATAATTTGTTTTCACATCTATTGCTGTCTTGAATATATTAAGACTACCCAACGCAACTTACTGCTTTCAGCCAGAGTATGTGTACTCTGGGATATAATGCCAATGTGGAAGCTATTTGGATGCCACTGAAGATGAAGCATTAATGTTATAAAGTAACTTCTGTAATTGTAATGTATTGTCATAAAGCAACTATATTACTTCCTGGAAATAAATAAACACTATCTGATCCAGACTTTCCCACAACAAAAAAGCCTAGAACTTTGGGTTGGCAATGATATTATAGAGATTCTACAGATACTTCTAGCTGTTACTTTTCTCTGCAGTGTAAAAATCAGATAATTTTTAAAAGTATTATATTTACCTAACTCCGTAAAATACTAAAAACAAGTGGCCCTAGATTTTACTCACAGAAAATAATTTCAACTCCTAAACTTCACTAATTTTCTTTTTTACGCGCCATAAAATATTGCATGCTACATGTAAACCTTATCCCTTACAAATTATATTCACCAAATATCTACATAAAATGTGAATATTACTTCATATAAATGTCTGTATAATAGACACTCTATATTTTATTTTGATTTTGTACTCAAAATCTACATTTGATTTTCCATAAAATATTGTTTCCCAAATTCCTACACACATAAGACTTCCTCATCTCCATATCACTAACAATAATATTCATTCAGTTGTTATTTCCTGAGCCTACCATGTGCCGGCTACTGTGTTAGAATCTAGAGATACTGGTCAGGGACTTAGCTCAGTGGTACCACCTACGTTGCAAGCACATAGGCCCAAATTCGACCTCGAGCACCTCCAAAAAACAATCATTAGAATCTAGAGATATAATAAATATCATGATCTCCTTTATAAAAGTATTTTAGAGTATGTATAGTGATTATTCAAGTAGTATAAAACCAGGTGACTTCATCAATATTCTCCAATATTCCCTTTCCAGAAACCCCTGCATCCAAGTGAATTTCATTGTGCTTTATTTTATGAAGGTAAATTCTGCTCAACTATATTGAGTATGCTAATACTTAAAGGTAAACTTGAGAAGAGCAGTGACAGAGAAATACAATAACTATGTGACTATCCATCAACTAGATTTGAATATTAAATGAACTGACTAAAGTTTGTTACTACAGAGCCTTCTGAGGATAACCCACAGGATTATACAATTTATAGAAGCCCAGAATTATTACTAGCCTAATCTCCAAAAGATCCTCCTAAAGCCAGAACCCATCTCCAAATTCAAACTTCCAACAAGGGTCAGGGGAAAAGGTAAATAAGTAGTACAATCTAAGCATCAGAAAAATCCCTCTTTCTCTCCCTCCCTCTCTCTCTCTCTCTCTCACACACACACACACACACACACACACGCGCACACACACACACACACACACTCACACACTTCTTGGGTTATCCTCTATTTTTTTTTTAATTTCTGTAACATGAGAGAAGGAATACTTACACCCAGTCTCAGTATAGCAGATACTATGGGGAGTGCTGGGCCTAAAGATGAAAGTCCAGCATTTACTAGACTGTATAATGGATATTGTGGAATAGAAAATATTCAAAGGGGATATGGGTAAAAATGAGAATTGACTGTGTCATATATTGGTACAAATTCCCCAATGTTATGTGTGATTGTGAGATGTATGCAAATTGTACCAATAAAGAATGCAATTTAAAAAAAAGAAAATATTCAAAGGGAAATATGGTGGAGGGGTAAGTAATGAGGGGTAAAAAATGTGATGGTAATTTAAAAAAAAAGGAAACAAAACTTATACAGGGGGTGGGTAGAGGAATGGGAAAAAATGAGAATTAAATTGTGTCGTATACTGGTACAAATTTCCAATATTGAATGTGATTGTGATGTGTGTATATACAAAGTACCAATAAAGATACAAATAAACAAACAAACAAAAAAAGAGGCAACAGTTGTTCCCACGTACAAATATGAGGCAACTGTGGCCACTCTACACTTTCTGCTTTTTTCAAGAAAAGCCAAAGTTCCGATTTTTCATTTTGGCATATCACTTCAATGTTTTATAAAGTAATAGACTCAAAAAATCAATCTACAAAATAAAGGTTATCCATAAAATGCTCACAGATAATACAACCTACTGGTGATAGACTGAAAGTGTTCCCTTAAGATCAGAAACAACACAGAAGCCTGACATTTCTACTACTCAACATTGTCCTTGAGGTTTTAGCTAATGCAGTCAGGCAAGAAACACAAAAGGCACCCAGATTGTAAAAGAAAAAATAAAATTATCTCTAGCCACAGATGACATGTTTTAGCATATTAAAAAGCCTAAGAAACTCACAGTAACACACACAACTATTACAACTATCAAAAAGTTCAACATGGTACAATATAAAACTGTCATACAAAATAAATTATATTTCTATAACTATTCAAAACTAAAATTAAAAATAAAACTAAATTTATAAAGATTTTCTATATTTATAAATAAATTTAACAAGAAGTATGTAAGGCTTATCACCAAAAGTTTAAAAATGTTATTGAGAGAAATTTAAAATGTAAATTTGTAATGATTCATGTTTATAAACTGAAAGACTTAATATTATTAAGAGGGTAATACTTCCCAAACTGATTTAGCAAATCAAGATAACGGCTTATGAAAAATCCCCTTTTCCCCCCAGAAACTGACAAATTGATCCTAAAATTTATATGAAAATGCAAGAGATCAAGAATAAATAGAATAAATAAATATGTTGGAAAAGATAACCAAAGTTAAAAATTCATGCTTCTCAGTTCTAAAGTTTACTTCTATGATCAAGGAAGTGTGGTACTAGTAGGACAGACACATGGATGAATGAAGCATAATTGAGGGTCCAGAAACAAACTCTTACATTTATAGTCAGGTGATTTTCAACAATGGAGCCAGGATAATTCACTGGAAAAAAAATCTTTCCAGCAAATGAATTGAGGATAACTGGAATTGCAAGTAAATAAATTCATTTGGACCCCAAGGTCATATCATATAAAAAATTAAATCAAGTGCTCGCTTCAGCAGCACATATACTAAAAAAATTAAATCAAAATGAATTAAAATCCTGAATTTAAGAGCTAAAAATTATGTCTTAGAAAAAACTTTTGAGCATAAACTTTCATGACCTTGGGTTAAACAATTGTTTCTTAGATAAGATGTCAAAAGCACAAGTAATCAAAGGAAAATAAGCAGGTTTAATCAAAATTTGTACTTTAAGTGAAATATCAAATGACAACTTATAAGAAAATATTTGTAAATCATTTATTTTATTAAGGGTCTGTTACTGAGAATATATATAAAGAACTGTTACAACTACTAAGTTTTGCAAAAGGGTATAGATTTTAACAATAATTTTTCAAATAAAATATGAGCATGACTGATAAGGGCCTGAAAAGATGCTCAGTATCATTAGCCCTTAGAGAAATACAAGTCAAAACCTACATCAGAATAAGGTAGGAATGATAAAAATAGATTATAATTAATGTCAATTAGGACATAGAGAAATTAGAAAAGAGTAGAGTAACTGTGGGAAAATTTGGCAGTTCCTCAAAAATTAAATACAGAGTTACCACATGAACTAGTAATTCTACTCACAGCTACAGATCCAGGTTAATCCAAAACAATGGCCATACAGAAACCTGTGCGTGAGGGCCGGAGATCTGGTCCAGTGGTTCCAGCGCCTCCCCACCAAACTCAGGGTCCCTCATTAGATCCCCGGTAACCACGTACAACAGTATTTGGCATGGTGACTCAGGCCCACCAACCATCAATACCACATACCACAGAGCCGGGCATTGGGGCTCACGCCTGTCATCCCAACATCAGGAGGCAGAGGCAAGAGGACTGCTGGGTTCGAGGATTACCTGGGCTACATAGTGAGCTCAGAGCCAGCCTGAACTACAAAGTGAGACCCTGTCTCGAAAAAAAAAAAAACCTGTGCATGAATATTTGTAGCACCACCATTCATAAGTAAAAAACTAGAAATAGCACAATTACTTATCCAGTGTATGTGTGAACAATATATCATACATATATCCATATGATGGAGTATTATTCAGCAATAAAAAAGAATGGAGTGACAGAGAATACTACGACATGGTGAATCTTGAAAAATGACATTAAATAAAAGAAGCCACTAACAAAGGTCACATATTGTATGATTTCATTTTCTTTGAAATATCTAGAAAAGAAAAGGTACATAAAGTAGATTAATAATAACCTAGGTACTAGGCAGAGGAGATATAAACAGTGTCTATTAAGGAGTACAAAATTTCTTTATGTAGTGATGAAAATATTTTAGAACAGTAATGATGGCTATAAAGCTTTGTAAATTTACTGAGTCACTGAAATTTAGAGAGTGGATTTTATAGAATATGAATTATACCTCAGTAAAACTGCTATTTTTTTAAAAAGAATTAATTCAGCCCACCACTTTGAAATGTTTGCCTAGAATTCCAGACCAAAATGGTTTATTGAATATTAAAAGAGTCCTTGCAAATATTAGCACATAGTAAAAGTTGCATTTTCTAAAATAAATCAGCATATATATTTTGGTATTTTCAGAACTTGTTGCATTTAAAATTTTAGTAATAGCAATGATTTTTTAGAAAACAAGAAAAATTAAATACTAGATATGACCTCAATGCCTAGTGAGCCATGTCTGCTTTTATCCACAATTTAGTTAACTCCTCTTTCCAATCTTAACAGTGTGTAACTTTCCTAATACTCTTCCCGTATGTCAGCCAAATAACCCTTTCCATGTCTAGAAAACATTTAGCGTTTTCTTTAATGTGTTTATTCTGTTTGGAATGCCCTTCTCCCCTACAGAAACATAAATTCTACCTACCCTCCAGTGTGTGAAATGCCACCCTCTTTGTGAAACCCTTCCTGATTCTCCTCCTTCAGTTAGGATCAGGCTGCAATTTAATTATGTATCTTTTGTACTTCACGCATTTGTCTTAGCTACTTTTCTCTTCTCTTTTTATTCTTGCTAATACAAAATACCCTACACCTGAAGTTAAAGGGAAAAAAAAGACTTTTTAGCTCATGGTTTGTAGAGGCTTCAGCCCATAGTTGGCCAGTTCCAAGGCAGGATGACATATAGCAGAGGTGCATTACAGAGGAGAAACAAGTCACTACACACAGAAGACACCAAAAGCAGCAAGGGACAACCACAGTTCTCTCCGTCTCCTGTCTTTTCCAGGCTACTTAGGCCAGGTAGCATTCACACGCGTAATGCTCGTGCCCTTGAGCCTAGCACTGTACCGTGAAGCAATACTAATGCCACACACTCTAGATCCAGTCACCTCTGAAGAAGCGCCACCTGTGACTGCATGAGGCTTTGGGGGACATCTAGACACAAGCCATAAGAGCATCGTAAGAAATTTCCTAGTAATGTCTTCCTCAATTCTATGTGCACTGCTTTTCTCTTAGGACACAATGAATCCCATAATTATAATCTGTATGAAAATTCTAACATGTACTAGGATATATCAGTTCTAATCCTCACAACAACCCTGCAAGGTAGACATTATTATTCTATTCTTACAGATAAATAAACTAAGATTTGGAGAGCTAAATACAGATATTCTTTTTCATATAATTTTTCCTTTGTGTCCTATCGTCTACTTACAGTAGTTTACTGAGAAGACCATGTTCCCTGAGATCAGCATATTTGTTAGAGTTCAACAACCCCTTTTAGATGACTGAATTACAATGGCATTATATTACTAAACCAGAGATTTTAAACAGGGCTGATAATACATTTATTAAGTGGTCAGGGGCTAAAATTACATATATGGTATGTATGGATTTGGTGAGTTATTCTTATCATAATTAATAATGTGATACTTAAAATACATTGCTGAGCAAGTTTTTAATCTCAATTTTTGCCTCTGAAAAAAGGGATAAATCTATCTACCTTACACCAGGGTTTAATCTGAGTTAATCTGACTCAGCGGCTCAAAAATGTTTTAGCAGCAAAGCCTGAGGGTTATTTTATGGGATCTGAAAATGTGCTTGAACAGGAGGATTACTGCAAGTTTGAGGCCAGCCTGGACTACAGAGTGAGTTCAAGCCCAGCCTGAACTACACAGTGAGACCTTGTCTCCAAAAAAAAATTCAACCAAATTTTTTTTTTTTTTTTTTTTTTTTTTGCTTTTTGGAGACAGGGTCTTGCTTTGTAGTTCAGGCCTTAGCTCACTATGGTGCCCAGGCAAGCCTCCGCGAACTCAGCAATCCTCCTGTCTCTGCCTCCCGAGTGCTGGGATTACAGGCGTGAGCCACCACGCCCAGCATTATATGTGGTAACCGGGAATCGAACTCAGGTCCTTACGCTTGCGAGGCAGGCGCCGGAACCACTGAGCTAACCCTCCGGCCCTCAACCAAATTTTTAAAGTGAATATTTTAGCCTAGTCACATCAGTAAACTCCTTATGTTCTCATCTGCATATCATTGAGGGAAGCTGTGCTAACACCATGAAACTGACTGCTTTTAAAGCTACTTTTCTTCTGAGATCAGAGTGGATGTCTAACAGAGGCCAGAAAAAAGTAAAGATGGTCACAGAAATAAGCGCTCTGAACAACTGAGGAGTGAAAATTAAACTCCTCAGGATAATGTGAAATTTTAAATCCTTAATGGAGAAGAGACGCAACAACTAAATCCCACAAAAGACTAGTTCTGCTTTCTCCACTCCACCTTCCCTGAAAGCGACATGTACAGCACCGTATAGTACTAAAAGGCTCTGAGATGTAAGAATCTCTCAAAGAAAATACTCTTAATGGAAGAGCCTTTGAATATGTGTTTTCTTTCAGAAATGTACAAATGTGATTGATTATTGATTTTTTCATTCACTAAATTCTGCAATCCATAAACTGAGCCACGTCTTGAAGGCAATACAACCCTGTGAAAGCATCTCAGCCTTTGGAATCTGAAACAACTGTGCTGTCTAGCTGTGTGATTTCAGGTATTCAAAATGCCCATATGCCATCTGCTGTTCTAAGCAGTTTAATATGTTACATTGTTTAAGCCTCATAAAAACTCAGAATGTTGGTATTATTATTGCTCAGTCGCTTCAAAAATCAGAAAACTGGTAGTTAGCAAGGTGAAGTAACTTGATCAAAATTCACAAGCAGTCAGTGACAGAACTAGGACCCGAGTGCAGGGACCCATCAGAAGAAACAGCTGGTCTGTTTCATCACAGTGAATCCAGATTATTTCTTGTGAATTTCTTTTCTTTATTGCTTACACTTTGACTGTAAAAAGGAACAATTCAAAGGTTCATGTTAAACAGTAAATAATAAATGAAAAGCACTGCTCTTTAAACATAGTATGTATAAAATGAATACATCTTTTACGTGATCATTAACACAGATCACGCCATTGGGTTTCAAATCTAAGCAGCTTATCATACCACTGTTCAGCTAGAAATATAGATATTGACTGTCTTACACTCATCCCTCACTTAAAAGCCTCCCTAATCTCTTGGTCCCAACAGTGTCTACTTTTTGTATCATGTGCAGAGATGCCCTTTTCTTCACTAAGTAAGTAATTTTTTCTAAAAAAGGAGAGCATGTCTTTTTATTTATGGTGTTTACATTCTCCAAAACACTAACGCAAACAAGATATTCAAAATTTATGAAATAGAAGAAAGAAAGAATGGAGGGGAGAAGGTGGGAATGATAAAATAATACAAAACAGCCGAAACACTAACTAAAAAGTACAAGCTAACATGAAGACTATGTGCAGGATAAGGACGTAGCTCAGTGGTATATACTTGCAGCAGGAGGCCCTGTCATTGCGAAGTATATTTTACATTTATAAAGAACATTCCAGGGGCCAGAGACTTAGCTCAGTGGTTCCGGCGCCCGCCTCACAAGCACAAGGCCCTGAGCTCGATCCCGGTAACCACAGACAATGCTGGGCATGGAGACTCACGCCCACGAGCCATCAATACCACATACCACAGTGCTGGGTGTGGTGGCTCATGCCTGTCACCCCAGCACTCGGGAGGCAGAGACAGGAGGATTGCTGAGTTCAAGGCTTGCCTGGGCTACATAGGTGAACTGAGGGCCAGCCTGAACTACAAAGCGAGACCCTGTCTCAGGAAAAAAAAAAAAAAAAAAGAATATTCCAGTCCATGCCAACTACTACAAAGTATACTTAACTCTCTTACATAACATTTCATTGTCATAGTGTCAAGTTGTTCCAATAAAGATATTATCATGTGATATTTTAGCTCAGAATTATTAACTAGTCTAGAAATCCAACAATACTTTTGGTCAAGAAGTTTCTTGATTTTTCTGAAAATCAGTGTTATATTTTGTTTTCTCATTTAAATACAACAGTACTGATGGGCTCTCAATTTAATTGTACTCAATGTGTAATATTTTCAAATAATTCTGACTCTAAGCTTCATCAGCTGCCAGATGACCATTCTGTGTCTGACAGCTGTAGATGATGAAGAGCAAGATTAATGGAGGTGCCAGGAAGCCAAATGCTTTGTCTATGACCTCAGTAGAAAATCAGTGAACATTAGCTCATTTCTGACCACAATGTGCAAAAGACATTCTCTTACTCTGTTCAGCCAATCATGTTTGAAGAGGGACACAATACTCTAAGTTTAATAAATCTGGAATGAAAAGTATAAAATCGTGTTATTTTTTAAATGGGAATACTAAGAGAAGAAATCCATATAACAGCAAAAGACAAGTTATTTTCCCTGCCCTCTACTTTTTTCCAAAATTCAGAAAACTATAATATTTGTACACTTAAAGATGGTTTAAAATAAATGAGGTACTACATATCCATTAACTCGATGTAGCCATTCCACAATGTATACATGTATCAAACCATATTGTATAATATAAAAATACATACCTCCTTTACCCCTCATTACTCACCCCTCCACCACATTTCACTTTGAATATTTTCTATTTCACAATAGCCATCATACATTCTAGAGCTCATTGACATCTTCAGTTTCTCAAACCAAAAAAAAAATATATATATATATTTTTTTTTATAAAAGACCCTTTATTTGCCAATTTAAAAAAGTAAATGAAAGGAGTCTGATTAAAAAGCATCCATTCATCAAAACCTCTTTCCAAACCAGTGGGCATGGCAACAGGCAATTTCAGATGAACAGAATGAAGCTTTGGAAGCTAAAGCAATGCACAGCGGGAGAGTGACAGCGAAAGACAACACTAGTGTCCGTGCCATCTGCAACAGACGTCAGGGCCTGACCCTGCCGAAACACACTGAAATGTGCGAACGTCTCTAGTTTAGCACCAGCTATGGTTAAAATAATTCCTAAGCTCTCAAAAAAGCTGAGGAAAATCTAAACAACCTCCAGACATTTATTAACTCAAGACATGTTTTGAGCAAGAATGAATCACTGATTAAAGTCAAACTATTCAAGGACTGAATAAGCCAATTTCCATATTCTTACAATCTGTCGTGAGACAGATATACACAAAAAGTGCTCATAAAGAAGAGCGCTGGAATGTTTAAGAAAAGCTTCACAGAAGAGTAACATTTACACTGAAGAGAGAAACCTGAGAGGGGAAAATAGGCAAATAGGAGGATAAGGATAAAGGCACAGTGTACAAACGGACTAGCTTTGAAGAGTGAAGTCTGCATTTGCGTGAGAGGTATAAGGCAAGTACAGCTGGAGAAGTAGGTTAGAATCATCTTCTGAAAGGCAGAAATCATAGCTAGAGAAAACCTTTAAAGAGGATGACGACATCAGCCTGTTTGTTTGGGGTCAGATTCCTCCAACAGACACATGGGAGCCAGACTACAGTGGAAAGGACGCAAAGGCAGTTCAGAAGACAAGCAAGTATGTGGACCTTGGCAATACGACCACAAGGTGGATTTGGAAAGAGAAGCCAACAAAAGAAACTGAAAAAGAATAACAATTTATTAAAAATTGTGAGACTATTCTGAATATTTCATGTTACCGATCGTCTCTTACGGAGCAGTCATTCTCAATGCCAAGAAGAAGTGACATAACGATGTGCGTGATAAAGTCTCTGCACAAAGATTGCTGTTTAATCATGTCTTAGTTACTTTTCTGTGGCTGAAACAAAATACCCTACAGACACAACTTAGAGAAATAGAGGTACGTTGTGGCTCAGTTTCAGCCTCTGGTCACCTGGCTTCGAGGAGGAGTCTCGGGATGGCAGAGAGCGTGGCACCGGAAGGGGGCTCACCACCCAGCAGCCAGGCAAGGTGGTGGGAGGCCGAAGGACACCTGGGGACAAGAACACGCCCCGGGTCATGTCCCCCGTGACCCATTTCCAACCCGGTCCCATCAGCTAAGCTACTGAACTCTTCAGTGGGCAAACCCACTACTGAATACGGTGACCCCATCTTCCAGTCACTTTTCATACACGTAAGAACTTTGAGAAACATTTTAGATCTAAACCATAAAAATTGGGGTTCTTAAATAAGTAGAGAGACAACTGCAAACCTGTGACAAAGGTGCTGGAAAAGAGAAGTTTATAGAGGTGAAGAAAATACCAGATGGCACCTAGACATAAAGGAGAATACAGAAAACCTGTAAAACTAAGAGAAAAGAGTGGCAAAAAATAGAGAATTATCCGCACTGTCTCACACTGAGATGTGAGCTCAGCACAGATGTTACTGTTTGAATGTGATTCTGTATCAAGTTGCTGTTTCCAGCATAACACGTTTTATGGTTTAAATGTAAAATGTCCCCCCAAAAGTCTCATTGTTCAGAAATGCGGTTTTTGGTAAGTGATACATCATGGGAGTCCTATACTCATCAGTACACTAATCCATTGATGAGTTTACAGTCTATTATTGGGTCCTGGGGGAGCATGGGCCACCGAGGAGAACCCACTTCTGAGCTCCTCCCTTCCTCCCTTCTTCCCGGCCGCCATGTGCCGAGCAGCTTTCCCCTGCCCTGCGCTTCCATCGTGCTGTTTGTGCCTTGCAGCCAGTCAGCAACAGACTGAACCCACGGGTACCGTGAGCCACATAATCTTTCCTCTTTTAAGTTGTGGATGTCAAGTATTTTGTCCCAATGATAGAAAAGTGAGTAATACAGCATGTAGACTCTTAACCCTCAAAGTATTTTCAGTAGTCCACATCACATATTATATTAGAGTACCATACAATAATTGAAGCATGTTGAAGAGAGTGTAAGAAAATAATTATTATACAGTTTATATGTTCAACCCTATGATGACTGTAAAGAGATCCTCCACCAGTCCAACGTTCCTAGAAAATCCTTCAAAATTCTATAGAAACTGTACTGTTCTTTCCACCCAGGAAAAAAAAAATGGAGAAAAGGGCAAACGATGAGTAACATAATAGTTTTTTTTTTTAATGTGTTGAATGATCTTCTCCTTGGTTACACCCTGAGCATTCCCCGAGGACTGAGTGTGCGAACAGGCTGTGTGGGGCGGCACTGCTTTGGGTGACGGGACTAGTTCTCAGCCCCAGCTCCGCCCCTTACGCGCCAGACATTACTCTTTGCTTTTGTAAGGTAAGTGATTTAAACAGGGCTCTGTGACACTCTGTGACTCGTGTCTCACATGTAAAGAAGTGGCAGTCTCGGAGAAATAAACAATGGAAAAGCGAACGTGTACGGTGCAACCAAGAAGCCCCTATGGGTAGATAATACTTTGTCTCCCACGAGTTATTTGCTTAATAACAATCCCACCTAATAACGTTTAGAAAGTTAAAAACCACTAAAAGGTACAGTAGAAATTTAAAGTTTCTACAGAGAACAGAGAAGAGAGTGCGTATAAGTTCTAAACAGCACACACTAGTTTGCAATGTATATATATATGTATATATAGTAATACAGCTAATATGTATTGAAAGTTTACCATTTGCCAGAAAATATACTAAAAAGTTACTTACCTCTATAACAACTCAATTAAGTACAAATAATTATTATTCCTACTTTACAGATAAGAAAGCTGACATAGCTCATTTGAAGTTACAGAGTGAATAACTGACAATAATAGTTTGAAACAAAATTTACCTGAATATACGGCTCATATCCTTTACCATTCCACAATACTGAACATGAAAGTCTGGTAACTATGAAGGAAAATAGAAGGAAAAGACAATCCAAACCTGTATGTACATATTAAAATTCTTATTTATTGGGCCGGAGGGTTAGCTCAGTGGTTCCAGCGCCTGCCTCGCAAGTGCAAGGACCTGAGTTCGATCCCCGGTTACCACATATAATGCTGGGCGTGGAGACTCACGCCCACCAACAATCAATACCGCATACCACAATGCGGGACGTGGTGGCTCACGCCTGTCATCCCAGCACTTGGGAGGCAGAGACAGGAGGATTGCTGAGTTCGCGGTGGCTTGCCTGGGCACCATAGTGAGCTCAGGGCCAGCCTGAACTGCAAAGCGAGACCCTGTCTCAAAAAGCAAAAAAAAAAAAAAAAATCTTATTTATTAAATCAAAGAAAGATGTATGAAGGAAATAGACCCAAAGGTATGATTTAAAGTTAAATTACGAAGGTACTACCATAGCACAGATTTAAATGATTCAAGTACATTTCATTTTTACAAGGAAAAAAAACTAAGTTGGATATACTCATTGTAAGTCGATAGTTAATCATCTAATCATAATAGTAAGTTGAATCTCATAGGTCATTGATAATACTGAGTTTCTACACAATTTATTCAATTGTAGTTACACAACATTTATAGCATATCAAAGCTTTGGTTCTGAATGGAATGCTTGTTTATGACATTAGTGGACAACAGAAATGTGCATAGAAAAGACTGTGATGGGGGATGAGAAACCAGATGAAAGTGTAATAGATTCTTTCTGACAGAGACTGTGATAGAAAAAAAAGAACTAAAAAAATAAGGTGTCTGGAGCAGTTGAGATAAACATCACTGAGGGGGCGCAGTCAAGCTGCATGTGAAAATCTAAAAGTCAGCTTTCCAGAGAAGTACAAAAAACTCTCAAAGGAATCCTTAAAACCCAAAACAAATTAGAATACTAAAAGCACCCTCAAAAGCACTGGATAACCTATCAAAATTGAGTCTTCTTAAGCCCAAGCAGCTGCTGTGATGTGTCATCATGTTGCTGAGACAGAAGGCCCAATTACAATTTTAGTGGCTAAGCTATAAAGACACTATGACTAGTCAGGGCCAGGGAAAAGATGCTGAGATTCAGGATACTATTATATAAGAAGAAGAATAACATTAATCAGCATGATTTTTAATCATTCATTCTTCAACAGATATTTATTGAGGCACTGTTCTGGGAACTAGAAACATGATAAAGTGAAAAAAACAGAAACTTCTCCTCTTGTTCAATTTATATTCTGGTCCAGTGAACAATTTTTTTTTTTTTTGAGACAGGGTCTCGCTTTGTAGTTCAGGCTGGCCCTGAGCTCACTATGGAGCCCAGGCAAGCCTAGAACTCAGCAATCCTCCTGTCTCTGCCTCCCGAGTGCTGGGATTACAGGCGTGAGCCATCACACCCAGCCAGTGAACAATTTTTAAATGGTGAAATATACACTAATAAGTGAAATAAATAAATAGGTATGTAAATACTGTATCTTTTCCCTGGTATGAGAACCTATAGATGTAAATGAGTTCTAAAATGTATGAGAGATTTTGTGAAACAGGAAATATTCAAAAGAGAATGTGGTAGGGGAAAGTAATGAGGTAAAAGAATAAATATGATCTGGAAAGAAAAAGAAAGAACATGTATATGGGGGTGGGGGGTTGTGGGGTGGGTAAGGATATGGATAAAAACAAGAATTGACTTGTATCGTATACTGGTACAAATTCCCCAATGTTGAGTGTGATTGTGTATATAAAATGTACCAATAAAGAATTTAATTATAAAAAAATGAAATATATATTATAAAAGATGATATTAAGACGTATGAAAACATAGAGGAATTGCTATTCCTTCTTAAAGCTCAGGCTCTGAAGTAAAAGCTGAGCTCAAATCCTACCTCAACTACATAAAAGCCCACGTTTCCATCCTATGTAAAAGTCATCTGAGCCTACATTTTCTCCTATGTAAAATAACAGTCAAAACACATGTATTGATCAACTATTCCATATGTGTCAGGCCCTGTTCCATTTTGCCTTGCATTGGCTTTTCCTAAAATACAGGGCAAAAAATCACTGTTAAGGGGGTAAAAAAAAAAAAAAAAAAAAAATCATTATTAGAGGCATCAGGAAGCAGCACAGACAAGGAAAGGCAACCCATAAAGGATATGTAGCCAAACAGCCACCACACTGGGCAAGTGCAGCGTAACTGCACAGGGAATCTGCGAGGCAGGCTAGATCCCAGAATCGCCCGCCCAGCGAGAAGTCAGAGATGGAATTCTGCATTCCCAGACGGCAGCCGAGGGTCAGAGGATGCTCCCGAGAGGAGCGGTACTCATTCCCAAGGACTTTCAGCCGGGTCCTGTCCTCGGTGAGCGGAGCGGCCTCCGGGGGCTCCTGTAAAAGCCCTCCGGCATTAACACAAGGCACGCTGCGGCTCCCGGAAGCCTGCTGGGCACTGAGTCAGCCTGAGAGACAAAGCTGCGGCACCGCCGGCCACTGCCGTATGTCCATCAAAGGAAAGAGCATTGACAAGATACACAGAAAATGTTAGTCCTGGCTACTTCTGAATGGTAGTTATGCATTTCACTTATTTCTAGACCTTTTAGTCTTTAAATTTTTATAATAAATTATACTTATGGAATAAGGTATCTGGTACATAATACTGCATCATAAATGTTTCTTAGTGAGGGTCTATTCCAACAACTTGATAAGGAATAGGGATTATTATTATTATTTCTATTTTACAAAAAAATATGATGGTTCTATGATTTATTTTTACTCTCCATAGACTACTTTAAATATATACATATATATATATGACCAAGTCAGATTCTGTCTTACAGACCAAAAAAAAATCTATAATGAAGCACGATTAGAGCCAAAACACAGAGAAAAAAGAAGACTCTAGGCCAGTGGTGGAGAAGCTACAGCACATGTGCTGCAGCAGGCTGTCTGTATGACCGAACGCTCCAACCCTTCTACCAGCACTGCCCTGGGCTTCTGGGTCCCACGCTACACGGAATCTCGTTCACATAAATACACAAAATCATAATTCAAGCACTTGGAATCTATACCCACTACCCGCGTTTAGAGGCTCCCAGAGCCACTCTAGTTGTGTGGAAGTTGCTCCTCTATAAATGAGAACTGTTACTTAATATCCACACGTTCTAGTTATAATTGTTATATAAGTATTTGCTGTTACTACTGATGCAAGTGTCATATTGAAAGTAGAAAAGATAAGAAATTGATAAACTATGGAAGAAAAATGCTTTCATATTTATAGTGTAGTCCTGATTATATGATAGAGTACTGAAACTACTTTCCAAAGCTTTGATGAAGGTTTTCAAGAATCATGTCAACGGCGTACAACACACAGTTTCTAAAAACAAATACTGAATGTTGGGTTTGAGCTCTGCTTCTGCCACAGCTATCTTACCTTTGCCAATTATTTAAAATCTCCATGCCAAAGTTTTCCTATCTACAAAAGAAATAAGAAGCGTTCCTAAATCTCTTAGAACAATTCCTAAAACATATAAAGCAAGTAATCAATAATTGTTGTTATTGGGTGTATGGGACTGCAAAATTAAACACACACTAAATTGGATGACAACTGTGACGGAATATAACAGCATTATATCTTGGAATCAAAAGATCCAACTTGATTCTAGCTAGGAATGTCCATGCGGACACAAACGCATTTGGGCATGGAATGGTGTAAGGCAGGAGTGCGCATCTCTGTCACTGTAAGAAGTTTGTACTGTTGAAAACTCTACAAGGTTTCTCGCCACTGGTACAGAGCATTGACACCTTTATCCTCAGCAGCATTCATATGGATACACTCATGAATTACTACTACACCACTGGGTAATACATATCATAAGAGCGAGAAGCTGGCAAGTTAATAAAAATAGAAAAAATTGTATGCGAAAACGAACAAGGTAGAACAGGCATTTTTCTTTGACTGTCAGAATCAGAACTTTATTTTTTTATATTGAAGATGCACTTCGCTTCACCTTAAAAGTTAAAGAGCTGCCTTGAGCAAGATACACCAAATGCGATCTTCATGAAACGGAATATTAACAACTATAAATTATGTATAAACCAGGACTGCTAGAAGCCCATGAGGTACTTGAGTAAGCTTAAAAAAGATATCTCTTCCTTAAAAAGAATTTACTTTCATCTGTTCAGAAGTTGTCAAAATATGAGTATTTCTCTTATGACTAGATATTTTACTACCATCTACCCCAAAATTAGAATTAATATACAAATTTAAATCATGTATGACACAAGTGGTGTCCTCCAAGATTATTTAGTACAAATATGAGAACTGCCCACCAGCAGCTGTTTAACATGTATTAAATGAATACATATCTGTCACGCACTGTGATACATGCTGAAAATGTTATTTAAGAAAATAGTGTCAGCCCTCCAGAAGCTCGCAATCAAAGACAGAGTTATACTATCGTGTAGTAAGAACTGTGCTACAGGGCAGAGATTCCAAAGCTGGCTGGAATGTATGTTTAATTTGCCCGCACTTCAATGGTAGTGATTATAAAAACTAAAACAGCAAGCCACCATCATTGGGAACAAGTTGTTGGTCATTACAGTCACTTCTGGCTTCAGCTGAGAGAAGCTTTGGTCTGAAGAAAATGAAGCCAGAGCAGTTTTCTTCTAGAGCCAAACTTTTACAGTTAGTGGACCTGGCAGGAGGGCACATAATATTTATCCCGCTGGAAAGAGAGAAAATAGAAGGAAAGTGAAAACAAAGAAGTTATAAAGAGCTGAACAAAGGGAAGTAAAAATCTGAGGAGGATTAAAGGAGGTTTAACGGGAAAACAAGAAACGAGATGAGCCTTGCTGCTCTCTTCTAAGCGGTACCGTAACACGACTCCTTCGATGTCAATCATCTCGCGGTCTCCGGGGCAGGGGTGTGGGGGTCGCGGGGGGGGGGGGGCGGCCGGAACCCTCCTGGCAAGCTGCCGTTCCCCGTGAGGACCACGAGGATTACCAACCAACAAACAACGAAATTGGAACCTTCAGAAAGGGCTGAGCCCAGGCTCGACCCCTACTTCGAGCAGCAGCAGAAGGCCCAATGCCCTGAGCTCGCTGCACCGTTGCCCGGTGCCAGGCCCTCACACCCAAACCCCAGCATGCGTAAGGCGCGAGGGATATCCGCAACCATCCCTGCGGCTGAAGGTCCTGCAGGGTGGGGCAGGCGGCCACCAGTAATCCTCGTGCAGATGGCCTTACAGTGGAAGACGCCGCAGGGCAGGGCCGATTTCCTAGATGAGCCCAGCGGCTGATCCCACGAGGCAGAGCAGGCATCCGCAGGGCATCCGCACTTCCCGGCACGTGTGTGCCACGAACTATTCCTAACCGTAACACGGACGTGCTGTCATATGCATACATCCACATCTGAAGCATGAAAATTGACATTCTGGCCATAGATGTATCTATCTATAAAATGACAGGTGATAAATCTGTGCTATAGTTAGTAGGAGTGAGAAGTAGGGTTGAAGAAAAAACTGATTTCAACTCCATAGAGAGAAATAGGAGGAGCAGGGATTTAGCTCAGGGGTTCCAGCAGTTACCTTGAAAGTGCAAGGTCCCAAGTTTGATTCCCGGTAACCACATACCACAGTGCCAAGTGTGGTGACTCCGGCCCACCAGCAATCAGTACCACACATCACAGTGCGGGGCGTGGTGGCTCACGCCTGTCATCCCAGCACTCGGGAGGCAGAGGCAGGAGGATTAGTGTGAATTCAAGGCTTGTCTGGGCCTTGAATTGAGAGACCCTGTCTCGAAAAAAAAAAAAGAGAGAGAGAGAAGGGGATGGAAAGGGGGGAGGGAAGGGGAGGGCAGGAAAACATGAGAACCTTAACGCAAAAGGCTGCTCCAATTTAACCATTTAAGAAGGATAAGAAAATACAAACTCTGCTTCTATTCTTCTGAGTATAGGGCCTTTTCCTGTTCTCCAAAGTTATTTAAATTTAAATATATCAAGGATAAAACAAAAAAGACCCCTCCCAAATCTATCCAATCTTCCCCACTGTATAGCACCAATGTGTAGTAGGTAATTGATCTCAGATTCATTGAACTTAGAACGCCCTTTTCCAAGCCAAGAAAATCATTCTTGTTATTGCTCTGATGACTTTTTGTTTGTTTGTTGGGGATGTGCCTATGTCCTAAAGTAGCTCAGGAGAACTGAGGGAAATAATTCTCAATCATTTGCTAGGGAGACAGCTTTCTTCACTGTCGTTCTTTGCTGTTGGGACAGAAAAGTCTGCACCACCCCCACCCCCACCCCACCCCACCCCACCCACTGCCCTGGTAGGGAGCAAACCAGACCACGAAGAGGGGCAGGCTGAGAGTGAGACACCACTATGGATGGCACTGAGCTGAGACAAAAGGGACTTGGGTTCCCGGTAGCATGTTCGACCCACTGAATAAAACAGACGTGAAACCTGCACTACTGAAGTCCAGTCAGGCAGGTCAATATATTTCCTTGCTGTTAAAACCAATGTGCATTGGATTTTCTGTTACCTGAGGCTGAAAGCATCTAACTGAAATAAATCCCAGAAACGGGACATTCCTTCCATCCCCTCATACATGCTCCCACAGAGAACGAGGCATATGATATTACTAAGCTCAGAGAGTTCTAAGTAATTTGCTTGAAGTTGATGAAGTAAAAAGAAGCAGACTTAAGATTCAAACCTTGATTTTTCTTAACTCTAATGCCTGCAGTCTTTCTATTGTGTTTCACTACTAGATTTTTCTTATCAAACTAGTTACTAAATTTCAGGATAGTAGGAGAGGTGTTTCTTACACATCTCCGTAATTCTGATCCAAAATGAGCCCCTATGGGTAATGACTTATTCTGTAGAGGCTTTAAAAGCAATATTTTTATGGAAACCAAGCTTATGTATATAGAGGAACAGAGGGGCTGAAGGAAGAGCAGGGGGATGGGAAAAATTAAGCATAACATGTATCACAATATACAAATTCTCTAATGATGAATGTGAATATAATGCATACTTAAAATGTGCCAATAAACTAAATTTTTAAAAAACATTTTTTCACTGACTTCTCAGAACTCTTTTGAAAGAATTACAAGATAAAGCAGAAGAAACTAAAGGCTGAACTTGGGTATTTTTAAGTATTTCTGTACTAATCTATTAATTAGTACAAGGTAAGCTCTATAAGGCAAAAAGCTATCAGTTTTGTTCATTGTTGTGTTTTCAATGTCAAATAAAATATTTGGGATATAGTAGGCACCAATAAATAATTTAAACTGAATATTAAATGAATATAGTAGTTTATCTTATACTTCATAAAAATTATTTTTTTTCCTGAAAATAAGTTTACAGAGGTGCTTTCTTGATCAAGTCTGTATGGGATGATTAGATTACTACCAACAAACACAAAGAAAGAAAAATAATACATTTATTCGTATACCTGCAATTTATGCAAATCATTATCCACTCATTCACCTATAAAGTTGAATTCAACGTTAGCTAGGTGCAAAACACTAAAGACTACAAAATATTTGTATTTTTTTTCTGTTTTGCAAACCAGAACTTGCTACTATGACAGAAAATAAACACTAAAAAATGATGATGCAGACATTAGGTCTAAAGGATGTATGATACTATTTGAAAGGAATTTCAGTAGCCAAGTCTGGAACAAATAGCATAAAAATAAACAATAACAGATTAAATACTACAAAATAAAGTAATAATCCATAAACACACATACAGATAAATAGCATGAAAGTACTTTTACTCAAAAGAAGAACATATGTAAAAGAATGAACTAGAAAATTACTATTTGAACTTCCATAATAATAATAATAATCATTTCAGGCAAGAACAACCAATGGATGCTAAAACTGGTAGGTGAAATTTGATAAGAAATGAGATAGATCTTTTTAGAGTAACTTCACAATATATTAATCAGAAAAAGAAAATAGC